>BQKZ01000449.1:77259-124228 GCA_036244855.1 Temnopleurus reevesii | reverse complement strand
CCCCCCCCCCCCCCCAATGGACTGAGATGACTGAAATATCCCAATGGGATTAGGGTTAATGTATTTACCAACACACCGCTACTTCTGGAACGGACTTTAGAGCTAACGTTCTGATCAGCCCTTCCGTCCTCTTGCTTAAGTTCCGTATTAAACTTAAAGGGGAACATCACCCAGATATTGATGTGCTGTCATTGAATGAAAGAAAAATACGATTAACAAACTCTGAAAAATTTGGGGATTTTCAATGTCTTCGTATTTATCAATCTTCGTTTGCCACATAAATTGTAGGCATCCCAACGTCACATCGTTATCATTCACTCTTGCGTGTTATGTAGCATCTAAAAAAAGTAGTGACTATAAGCGTTACAAAATTAATAATGTGCATAAATTATTAATTTTCATTGCCATTATGATAATGATTTTACGTCGGTCAATCGCGGTTTCGTTCTTTTTTCTGGGACACATGTATATTTTTTTTTTAATTTGAGTTTCACTTTCAGTGAAATTCAAGATTCTTCCGATTACACCCAATCATATGAAAACGAATAAAACCATTAACAATTATTAACAATACAAATACAAGCGCTTTAGGACATGATTATGACTAACCACGACTTAAAATCTTCAGGGTCCGCTCTTTAATATCATCACTTTGGCTAAGTGGCACTGCAGCTTTCTGATAAAAGAACCGCGTTAACGTGAAAACTATAAGCAAGAAAATCTTGAAATTCCAATTCATTAGGAATCCAAGGACTTCAAAATTTCAAGGAGAACAAGTTCAAGAAATATCATGCTAAGGGTCATCAAAGAGATCGTGGCAGTTGAAATCATTACATAATTAAATTGCGATATTGTAATATGTCGTCTTAATTATGCAACTTTCATTCATATTAATTTTGGAGTACCCAATATCCTTCATTTGATATCACCGTGCTCCCGTCCTCATAAACATTATACTTAAGGGAGAACTTCACCCAGATATTGTTGTCAGCGAATGAAAGGATAATACGATTAAAAAACTCTGAAAAATTAAGCAAAATTTGATAATTAGTTCAACATTTGTGGATTTTCAAAGTTTTTGTTTCAACCAAACCTCGTTTGCGAACTGAATATCTGATAATCCCAACCTAACATTGTTACTATTCATTCGTGCGTGAATTATGTAGCATCCCCAAAGTAGAAACGATATGCTTTACAAATTATAATTGTCATTAACCTAATGAGGCCGAGGGGGGGGGGGGTGGAATCCACCCTCCCCTTAACATTTCGCAAAATATCTCCCTAACGCGTACAAATATTTTTTTTGCGACGTGTCATGCCCTTTAACTTCCAAGTATTTCCAAGCATAAATTTTGAGACCAAATTCACAGCGCCCGTGTATACAGTTTTTGTGCCATGTCCAATTAGAGAAAAAAATTGTCGCCCCCAAATTGCTAAAATGCTTGATTTTGTGTATAAAGTCAATGCAAATTGTGTTTTTAGTAGAATATCATTATGATACAAACTTGAATAATTTGACTTTTAATGGCTCAAATTAATTCATTTCTGCATCATTATGCCTCAAATAATGTCTGCAACAGATACCAATAAAAAAAGGTAAGACACAAAGAAATACATAAGAAATTCATAAAGTTATGAAATACATAAGAACATTATTTCAATAATGATTTTTTTTCAATATATTTTTAAAGAATGCTAAAAAGGAATATTTAAAAAAATAAATCAGCTCAATTAGAGATTTGATTAGTGATTAAGAGCCCAAAACTTATTTCATGCATAAATTAGCATATTTAATTATTTCAACAATTTTTATGAAAAATTAACCATACATTCTGGTAGAGTACGCCACAAGCATCTTGCGTGTCAAGTTTCGTCGCGATTGCGCGTTCTACGGTCGAGATCTGATGGGGGGGGGGGGGGGGGGGGGGACCCCCCCCCCCAGACATATATAACATAGCCCAAAAGAGTCGGCCTGATTATAGGGTTAAGATAATGATTTTATGTCGGTCGATCTCAGTCTCGGTTTTTTTTCTGGGACACATGTATACATATTTTTTAGTTGAGTTGCACTTTTTTACGAGGCCGTTGATTTCAAAGATCTTAAAAACTCTTTCAATATTCTTTTTTATTTAACGCAAGCATGTAAAAACGAATAAATATATTAGCACTTTACGACATGATTATAACTAATTGCGAATTAAATTCTTCATGGTTCACTCTTAAATCGCATCAGTTTGGCTAAGTGGCACTGCAGCTTTTGATAAGAAGACCGCTTTAACGCGGAAACTAGGGAAGATGCTGAAAATCTTGAAATTTCGATTAATTAGGAATCCAAGGACTTTAAAATTTCTAGGAGAACGAGTTCAAGAAGTATGCCAATGATCATCAAAGAGATTATACATGCGGAAGTTTTAAACATGTAATATTGTAACGTGTCGTCTTAATTGATATGATCATTGAGTTCCCGTCTTCATAAACATTAAACTTAAAGGAAAGAAATATACGATTAACAAACTCTGAAAAATAAGCAAAATTGGATAACTACTTCAAAAGGTGTGCATGAATTTTCAAAGTCTTCGTTTCCACCAATGGTGAGCATCCCTCAGATGGTAACTCTAGCATAGTAAGTGATGTCATGGCATACATGGAGAATTCTTCACACTCTAAAGATGGATGTGTAAAAGTTTACTCAAAAGAGAACATGCATGTCAGCTGAGTAATATTTTGCACTATATTGGGTAAAAGTTCGCACAACGTTGGGTTATTTTGTTAATTCTACACAAAATTGAGTACATTTTTGCCCGATAGGGTGAGAAATATTACCCAACTGACATGAATGTAGTTCCCTTTTAACACAATATTGAGTAAACTTTAACCCATTCTTCTATTGAGTGCATTCAGTGTAAGTTGCGTGATTTTATCAAAATTTGATCATTATCATATTTCAAATGAAGAATTACTGCCTTTCTTTTTATAATGCTTGCAGAATTGAAGTGGATATATCATATTCAACCCCCTCAAAAAGGGAATGCGAAATGTAGTGTAAAAAATGGAGGAGGAGTTTTCCATGAAACCCTCATACTTTTATGTCGAATTTGCCAACTGAAGGATGCGTATTAAGGCTAGAAATCAAAACTTTGAAAATGTATAACTTTTGAACTGATAATACGAGTTTGCCCAAATTTTCACAGTTTGTTCAATTCACTTTTCAATGATAGCACATTAATGTTTTTGTAAAGTTCCCCTTTAAGGTACGTTTTTCATGACTGCGAGCGTATACAAGAACAACGAACATTCACATTGCAACGTCTATCCATGTACGTATCGTGTATGTGTGTGTGTGTGTGTGTGTGTGTGTTTGTGTGTGTGTATTACACTCTCACTGGGTAGGGCTCCACAAATTTTCCCCATGGCATTTTTATTCTTCTTTTTTTTCCTTCTTTTTTTTTGGGGGGGGGGGGGGAGGGCTCCTTGTCAAGGCCGGGTCATCGTGAGAGACGCACTTTTTTTTAAACAGAAAATATATTAGATTATCAACACCAAAATTAGCCTTTTTTGTGAACCGGTGTTAAAGGGGAATTACACCCAGACAATAATGTACTGTCAGTAAATGAAGAAAATCAGATGACCAAATTGTGAAAATTTGAGCAAAATTGGATAATCCGTTCAAAAGTTATGAATTTTCAAAGTTATCTTTTCTACCTGTGCTGGGCATCCTATAATTGGCATGCGTATAGCTAATTAGCCTAATCTACGATGTCATACATGGAGAACTCCTCTTTCACTTTGTATATAAATTTATTGAAAATGGATCAATATCATATTTCAAATGAGGAATCAACCCCGTTCTTTCTGGAATGCTTGCAGAATTGATGTAGCTATAATATATTTAACCGACGAAACAAAATTTTGTCTACTTTTCTGGAAAAAGAGGAAAATGTGAAAAAGCGAATTGAGAGTTCTCCATGTTGGCAGCCATTTTGTGTCTGTACGTTTGCCAATTTAAGGAGCCCATGAGGGGTGTAAATCAAAACTTTGAAAATTCATAACTTTTGAATGGATTATCTGATTTTGCTCAAATTTTCACAGTTTGTTACTCCTATTTTTCTTCACTTAATAATAGCAATTTATTGTCTGAGTGTAGTTCCCCTTTAAGCTCTAATGCTTTCATTTCTGACGACGTTTTGGTAGAATGGCTAGGGTTTTTGCAGTCATTGTAGCCGCGTAATTAAAATGTTTGATATTAAATTCAGGGCTAAAATACAAAGATGAAATTAAAGCATATTTGAACGAAATTTCAATTCTATGAATAGTCCCAATCGCAAAACCTATCCCCGTTTCCTGTCTCTATTTTCTTTCTATTTCGTTTTGAAACCCGCAACCCTTGTTTATCCTACCTCTTCTGTGCGTAGTTGCATATGGACAGGCCATTTACGTGGATCTCCTTTGCTGGGTATACCCCAGCCGACAGCTCCTGGCTTCTTCGCCATCTGCTCCCCCATCTTGACCCCTGCAGGAGCACGACACAGGTAGAGTAGTTCGGAGGTTTGTTCTCTTGAATACGTCCCTATACCTATACCACGATGCTCTGGTTCTACACGAACTTGGTGTTGGCGTTTGCCTTCTGGACCTGTTAAACGAACAAAAACGAATGAAAAAGAATAAATAAAAAAATAAAATGAATAGCATGTATGCGTTCCGGAATCTCCGGGGCATCTCAATATACTTGCAGTACCTATTTCAAATATATGAACCCATGATGACTTTTAGCAATGCGGAGGTCAAATTGTTTCATGAAATGTTTGGATAATGAGCAATACCTATATATTGGTTTGTTGGAATGAAAATTGGAATGCAATTTTTATCATTATTGGATATGTGTCATTGGAATACCCCCTCGCCCGCTGCACTTCGTCAATCTATTTTAATCAAATAATGTATACATACTATGTAATACTATGAACGGCATTTCAGGACATGAACGGGATGTTTCAAGATTAAGGCAAATGGAGGAATGTAAATTTATGCAGACAAGTACAATGGAAAGGACAATTTATAAATATAGAAAGAATAAGAGAACATTACGAGACACAGTTAATGATACTAACCAGTATATAGGAGAACTCCTTTTCCCATCCTGTGAACATTGCCTACCGTCATCCAAGTTTCTTTTGAGCTGGTACTGCTAGCAGAAGTACCCGGTCTTTGGCGACTTGTTGAATTTTCTTTCCTATCCATCTTCACGACAAAAAATGCCAAAACTTCAAACAGTAGTCCTATACACAACACCAGCGAGTAAGAGTGGGCCTAAAGCATCACCAACTTCCAATATACTGTATTACGGACAGATATCACTGGAGTAATATATATAGTTGACAACCGGATAAACAGTCCCGTTTATTTCTTATCTGAAGCCAAACTTATGTAATCGGTGGCTTGCACCTCAGTCTGTAAATTGCACGTCAAAATATTGTAGGCCACAACAATTTGGACACCATAAAAGAACCTAATAGCACATGTGTGTTTGTCAATAAAAGGCGTCTTAGACCCACCCCCTTTTACACGTCGTCAAGGATACTATTGATCGCGTTGTCTGTTCGTTGTGACCTGCTTGTAACCCCACGGTTCAATAGGCGCCTCACAAAAGACCTCATAGGCTCAACCCCTCCCAATATTTAAAGTATCTGTCACTCACAGGGGTTCAGAGCCAACGTAGTATAACCCCTGGAATTTAGAATACACTGCCAAGGGGGGGGGGGGTGCAGAATTTTGCAGAGGAGATACTTGGCTAACGTATTTTGCAGAGGAGATACTTGTGTATACGTCGAGCACAACGTGAACGAATACAATATCAGTCACTCGTTATCTCGTGATGAAGCACTAATGTCATGTTAACTTTATTCTAAAAAGGTTCGTGGAGTGACAACCTTTATAAATGTTAAATCTAAAATTTGAAAATGTTACATCAAACGCCATGAAGGTTGATCTAGCATTTTGAAATGTGTCACTCCTTCAGCGAGTAGAGCGAGTAAATTATGCCTCCAGGGTGATTCACATTAGCTTATTATAAAAATCAAATATCCTGAGTATTTATTTCATAAGTATATTGACATTATGCATCTTCGGATGGGCTAGCAAAATAAACAATATTTCCCCGGGGCTCTCAGAAAAACAGTATTGCAATCCCATCCTCAGAAATGTAATTCAAAATACGTTCTCAGAGCTCGGGATATTTGAAAAACATGAGCCATACGTTGAGAAGGGTATTTTTGGGGGAAAAATCAATCACGCTTATTTTGACAAGACATTTTACTAAATTTTCCACAACAATCATGAAATCTAAAATGAAAGGCAGTTTGACATATTTATTTTGAGAAAGAAAAACGTTGTTGATAACTTCTTCCGAACACATCGATTGGATAAAAGCAAAATGTGTTACGGAAAACGCACCTTCCAATACGGTATTACGGATCATTTTGCTAGGTGTCAACCATAAGGCATGATTTTCTTTTTTCAAAGGGCGGAGCTAGTACAGTGTGTGGAATATGTGGCGACGCCTCCGAAGCATATATATGTTGTTCTGTTCTTTGTTAAAAATGAATTTTCCCCAATTATTTCATTTCCAGACTATTTTGTTCCGTTCTTTGGCAAACATAAAGAAATTACATTGAGCCTTTTCAGCTTTTCATTTTGTTTCGTTCGAGCTCGCTGTGTTTTATGTTGTTATAAGTTATTCCCAGTCACCTCCATACTTTTTGCACGATGTATGTAGCGATTATCTCTCGTTCCAATTACATACCGCCGTACGAGTCTCACATAC
Source organism: Temnopleurus reevesii (assembly GCA_036244855.1). NCBI lineage: Eukaryota > Metazoa > Echinodermata > Echinoidea > Temnopleuroida > Temnopleuridae > Temnopleurus > Temnopleurus reevesii. Next base: position 117,408 of record BQKZ01000449.1, on the reverse strand, counting down.
TTCGTAACCCAAAATACATAAATTCCAAAGTTCACTGAGAAAACCTAACCCTCCGTAATACTAGTATTCATAATCAAATATCGGAATTGCGCGCTTAGACATGACTCTTAATGGCTACGTCGCATCTCGCGGCCAACGTTCGATTCACTACGCAATATTACCCAAAATTTTCCACAAAAGCATAGATTAAAGTATTCCGTACTTATTGTAGGTTTTGCATTATCAATATAAAAGATAATTTGACCGATAGTTGTGTAAGATATATCCAACATAATAATTGTCAAATTTTTGCCACTATACGTTGGACATATTTTGACGAATAGTTGTGTAAGGACAGTGTGTTGTCCACTTTTGGGTATACCTTTTCCAAATTTAATATTCTCAGGGTGTAGTCTACCTTGCCTCTCCCAACTCTCATGAAATAAACCCCTCTATCCTCTCCCTCCCCTGTCGTGTAATATCTAATTTTTCTTCGATTGATTATTCTCCTGTGAAAAGAACCACGTATCCCTTACTCCACCCCGTCCCCCTTCGCTATCTCTCTTTGTCTCTCTCTCTCTCTCTCTCTCTCTCCTTCTCCAACTCTCTCTGTCTCTCTCTGTGTCTCTCCCACTCTTTGCCCATCTCTCTCCCCACTGACCCCTCTCTCTATGTCTCTCTATGTCTCGCTCCCTCCCTCTGCCCATCTCTCTCCCCTCACCCCCCCCTCTCTCTATATCTCTATCTGTCTCGCTCCCTCCCTCTGCCCATCTCTCTCCCCTCTGCCCCCTCTCTCTATGTCTCTCTCTGTCTCGCTCCCTCCCTCTGCCCATCTCTCTCCCCTCTCCCCCTCTGTCACTCTTTGTCTCTCTTCAACTTTACCTCGGAGCATTACTTATATATTCATTCCGCCGTCCCAGCAATTCGTTAACCTTAATATTTGACAATTAAAATAGGCGCGCTCTTAATTGGACAAAACAATGCTATGAACATTTGGCAATTTGTCCCTGCATGATGAGAAAAGTGGTAAAAACCACATACTTACTTTCGATTTTGTAAGAGCAGGCCAATAGGCCTACAAACAACAAGCATATACACTCATACACACACACACACACACACACACACACACACACAAACACACACATGCATGCACACACACATATGAACACACATAAACATACGCACACACACACATACGCACACATACACACATGAGAACACATAAACATACACACATCACACACGCACACATAACACCTGCTCTCTATCTCTCCATGGAAGATAAAACGCCCCTGCTTCATCTCTCTATGAAATAGCCTATAGGGAAAGACATTCTTTGTCTGCTTGACGTCACTTCTTTCCACTCTTTTTTTCTAATTCATGCTCGTGGTGATTATTACACAATCTAGTACTTTTAAATCTAACTTAAAATGTATGATAAGAACAAAACAACACACCCATTATTACATATGTGCATTATTTAATTGAAGTCGTCAATAAAATATAATATCCCGCAGATATAGCTGCATAATGTACAATGATCATGAAAATAACATGTTAACAAGAAAATGTCTTAACCCATGGACAAAGAAAAGAAAACAAAACAACACGAAAATAACAAATATGTACCAAGTACCAATTTCAGAATATACACATGACACAAGTCCTATCAATCAGTACATCACAACATTGTCTGATGGTTGTTGATTCATGAAAAGCAAAGTCATTTTTATATAATGTGTGACGAATCAGAAGATCCAGACATTCAAGGTTCTAACTTAAACGTCAGATTTAAAGGTCATCTGAGGTTTAAAAAAATTAGAATCTATATAACACTTAGGGGGTGTTGCTCAAAAGTTGCAATTGATCGCAATTTGCAGTTGATCGTAACGTGCCAATCAAAATCATTGTTTCATGCGCGTCTTGTTATATTCGCATACCGTGCGCGAATAACAATGCACGTTACAATAAGTAAAGTTGCAGTTGATCTCCAGTTGATTTTGAGCAACACCTCCTTAGATACATAGAATTAATCAAAAAGTAACCGAGGATACTAGTTAAGGATTTAGAAGCAAATAATTGTCCCGCTCACGATCGACGCCCGGAACCTAAAACCGAGTTAGGCTCCGTGCGGTCCGTTTGGAATGCGTGTGCGTTATTTTTGTACACGTTTCTATTTTGCTTGTACGTGTGAGACAGTATTTGAACTTGCTGCCTTTTGATCGCTCTTCACACCGTTTTAATTCAATGCGATGTTTAGGTTAGTTGGTTTTGTGTATCACCTAGCAAATTATATTTTTTTCCTCAGATGCCCTTTAAAGCTGATTATCTACTGGGTAAAACTGTGCATGATTTAAGTGGATTAGTGATTTTCATCAAATTTGAAAGCTGCAGTGGGTTTGTTTCGCTAACCAATAAGATCCAGATCAATATGACGTCACAAAGTATGTAAGTAACCGATGACATATGCAGGTATAATCAATTTTAATACTATTAATTATATGTCTTTTCTACATTGGTCGACCCTGACTTCCCTCTTTGGATGTAACCGTTTCTGCTCGAGTCGATCGACAAATGAACGTATAAAATACATACGTTATGACGTCACATGCGGTCAATATCTTGTAGCGCGCGAACGGGATTAGACGGTCATTTAAAATGGTGTTTTAAACCCCGAGTAATATTTTCAGAATGAAGGTACATCGTTTCAAAGTTATCCCGTTCTATCTATATGAATAAAAAATTGTAATATTTCCAGTTCATCTATAAAGGTCAACTATAAATTATACAGTGCAGAGTGTGGAGCATAACAAATCAAATATATACATACACTCCAATCCGACGAGTTGCTACTTTGATAAGAATATGAGATTGTGATACATTGTCCATTAATGAATAATTATGGAATAGAGGTATAACGCTTCTGTTTCATAATAATTCATTTTTTTTTCACATACTATCAAGTCATTTGTGCATTTTTCCTATAAAGTTACGACATGGTCTTTGTCTATTTACAAATCATGTTGACTGCTCAGTTTCGCAAGACTTTTCTTCAAATGACTCCAGATATTTTATCAACATAAATTACACTTCCTATATCAAGTACAACCCAGCTAAAAGTAGTCGCCATTTTTCTGAAAATATATCATATTCGTATTACATACAGTATGTTTCCTAATTCTGTCTGGCAGAACAGAGGTGCAAAATATAATAAAAGTAACAGTAAAAGTGAACTTTTTAGCAAAATATTTTATGAAGAGATACTCATTAACGTAAATAATGGTCAGTATTTTAGAAATAAGCTTATTTACACTGTGCATGAAATAAAGTGAGATGATCATCGTATGCATTGCGTATTACAACAGAAAATTGTACAGGACCGCATTGATTACTGTATCCTATATCATCACGGTACTATCTGTAGAAAGAGGGAAAATGAAGAGAAAAGAGAGGCATAGAAAAGAACAGGAAGAAAGAGGAAAATACAAAAGAGTATGAGTGGAGCATTGGAGAGAAGAGGTAGAGAGGGGAAAAAAAGAAATGAAAGAAAATGAAAGAAAAAAGGAGATCACGAGAAGTTATATCATTATATCATTATATCATTGGGGTCCCAAACCATTCTGTGATTTATGTTTTGATACATTATATATTTCTTGTGTTTGGTATGGTTTAAATAAACTAAACTAAACTAAACTAAACTAAACATAATTTCATGATCATGTACATTTCTAGCCACTTCTCTTTTACAATGGTCTAAATAAAGACAAACAATTCCACCTAAAGATACGTTATGCCATGATTAAATCAATAAGAATGGCCGTTATAGTGATACAATTTTGAAAAAATAATAGTAATTGACTGTTAAATTGGCCAACCCGAATACATAATACAGGGCATGCCTCCAAGATACAGTTAAACAAATTATTAGAAAACCGTACATTTAAGAAAATGTATATGTCATAAATTAATATAATAAATTAATATAATAAAGAGGCCGCCTGTACTACAAAGCAAGAATGACCGCGAGGTTTTCATGCCATAATAAACGACCCATATCAAGAGGTGTAAGAGACAGCGAGTACACTCTCTAATTACATTTAATTTTCGATTTGATGTTAGAAGTATAATTTCATCAAGAGAATCAAACCATATGTTTTATTCAGTTTAAGTGTCTACGCACAAACTCTTCTCATATTTCAAAAGATCCCGCTCACGATGATATTGTAATTTCATAATAGTCAGTCCTTACAACAGATATGCTTCAAAACGTTCTGGAAAACAACTCTTATATCTCTTCCGGGAATGTCTAGAAATTTTAAATAAAAAGCAGTAGATCTCTAAATTTAAGACAAAAAGTTGGAGTCGCCTTAGGGGATGTTGCTCAAAAGTTGCGATTGATCGAAAGTTGCAGTTGATCGGAACGCGCCAATCAAAATCATTGTTTCATGCGCGTCTTGTTAAATGCACATTTCGTGCGCGATTGAATATGCGCTTTACAATTTGTAAAGTTGCAGTTTATTTTCAGTTGATTTTGAACAACACCCCCTTAGACAATTTCTTATGTACAATATCGCACTCCCCTTCCTGAGTAAATGAACATCTTGTTGTTGATTTTCGGCAGCATTGATTGGTGCAGTTTACTTCGCAAGTTTGCCATCTAACACCTTTGCGTTTTTAGCCTGCGTCTGCCAAATATTTTTGAAAATTAAAAACGCTCCCTTGACGCACAAAGACACAGGTCATACGGCGGACCGACGTTCTGCGTACGCTCCTTGAGCAAACGCCGAACGTCAGTCCATCGTCTGATCAGCGTATACCTGGCGTCCAGGGAGCGTTTTTAATTTAAAAAAACGCTCAGCCAGCGCAGGTTTAAAACGCAAAAAGGTGTGATTTGGCCTTAAACTATGATATGTAACAAAATATTGTCTACAATATTTCTAAAAAATTATGAGATACCTGAAAATCAGAACTAAATATCAACGATTCTTTAAAATTTACCTGGGGCCTTTCGAGCTCTAGCCCTGGGGAGCCTGAAGTTAAAAGGGCGCACAATTGTCGATAGTGGCATGAAATTACCGATAGGGGCGCAAAATTCAAGCTATTTATCTTTTTTTTTTTGCACCTGGAGAGGTGCTGGCGGAATGTAATTTACAAGTTTTTGTTTGCTTCTCAGCTCCTCAGTGGGGGGGGGGGCAAATTTGAAGTTGGTTGAATCCCCACCCCTCCCCCCCCCCCCACCCCTCCAAGGTATGCGCATGGAGATGGTATATCTGTCGCACTAAAGCCAACTCACGCCTTCGTGTTTTCAGCCTGCGTTATAAAGACGCACCCGAGCGCATAATACATGCTGATCATACGGTGGACTGAAGCTTGGCTTCAGTACGCCGTACGTCGTACGTCGTACGTGCGTATATGGTATGACCTGCGTCTTTTTGCGTCCAGTGAGCATTTCTAATTAAAAAAAAAACACGTTGGGCCAAAGCAGGGTAAAAACGCATTCGTGTGAGTCGCCCTATATATTTCGACAAGGCTTACCATTGAAGAAGACTGCTGTCTAGACATCTTCTGGACACTCACTTCTAGAGATACTGAGTTGGTTGAACCTGAAGCTGATATGGTTGTCATAGTGATTGCTTGATACCAAACGAACCACCGAGTTATGACACATTAGGGGCATCCTCACAGCTCCTGATAAATGAGACAGAAAAAAAAGCAATTACACACAGCACATGTTCGCTTCTTTGTAATATCCAACATGGGTGGTTACTGGTTTGGCGCCGAGGAGACATGGATGCATCTTTCATCACTAAATCGGTTGGAATTCTGTATTTAATTTATCCTTTATGTTCCTTCGACACGGAAGACTAAATGTTTCCTGTTTTAAAATCATCTAACAAGTTTTAAGACACTCTTTGTTCCTAATACACTTCCTGTCTACTACTGTGTACGACTTTTCCAACTAATATTTACCTTTGTTTTTCTTTGTAATCATTTCAATCTCATGTAAGTTTCACAATTTGATTTCATTCGCCATTTCATTGTGTCATTCACACGTGCATGCTATTAATTTTTTGCTTGTAAAATTTTATACTGCTTCACAGTGAAGTTTGTAATAAACGCATTCTTATGAATGTGTATTTGAATGTAATCTTCAAAGCAAAGGCAGGACGAAATACCGTCAATAATTGATCAAGTGAGTCAAGGATGAAGAGGACGGAACCGCCCCCCCCCCCCATATTAGAGGTATACAGATGGCTCCACCCTGATCACTTTACCCTGTTTTGATCTCGTTATGAAAGAGGCGAATATCCACATGTACTATATGCCTTTACTCTTCAGGCCGTCACCCCATCCTCTCAGGTGAATATTCTGTTTTATTTCTAATTTTCTTTTTGCTTCTTTTTTTTTCCTTCTCAAGCAGTTGCTCCATTTGGGATTCTATTTCCGATTTTTTCCAAGCTATAGGCGGTGAAAAAAAATATTTTTCTAGCAACCCCTACATTAGACAAACCCTGGATCCGCCCCTGAGTTGGAATAATTTCTGTGTGGAAATCTACTCAACGCCCAGTACTCACTTGCATCACAAATAGGTGATCCGGGCACGATTTGGTTGTTGACATTCAAGGGATTGATGTCACCTGACTGTCTAACCAGGCTACCCACGTGACCACACATGCTGGTCGCACTTCTCATTCCGTTCATGTCAAGAGAGTTTCCTTCCATCAATTCAACATAGTCTAGGCCAGTGTGACACTGAAAAAAAAACCAGAACCAGCATGTGAATAGCTATTAACATCACATCTATGGGTGGAATAAGGACATGATTAGAGAAAAATGTCTTCACTCCGGGAAACGATTGAAGGATTCTTGGGCAGGAAAATATATGGTTTTAGGGGGTTCAAAAAGGAAAAGACGGAACAAGCCCCCCCCCCCCCCCCGGCCAATGCTAGGAGGAGCGAAATTTGAGGCTAAATGGCACAGAAATTGCTGATTGGGCGCTCAATTTGAGCTGGTGATTTTTTTTTTTTACTTCAAATTGGCTGAGCCTTCCGGTTCTCCAAATCCTGGGTGCATCCTGGGAGACATCAAGTTGACTTTAAGCAATCATTCGGTGATTTGAGCTGATATACGAAGTCGTGCAATGTTGTGTAAAGGTCGCACGACAATCGTACATTCAGATGCAACTATCTCAGGTTCATGTGACCACTTGCTACAGCTGCTAGCGGTCGTAAGACGGTAAGAAATTGGCCATGCGACAGTTGAAAATTGTCAAGTCAAGATCACACACTGAGAAATGAAGTCAAACATGCGCGAGTTTATTGATCACTGCTCGAGAGAGCTCCTTAACCAAACCTAACGTCTAGATCGGCTGGCCGGTTGAAACTCTTGCATGACAATGTTGTGTCAAACTTGATCGAATATTAATCTGTGTCGTGAGATGGCAGATTGGCTTGTGATCATCTCAATCAATTCCATGATTACGATGTTTTCATATCCTCGTGTTCATTATAGCTCATAATTATTGACAGTATGAGTATAATAGAATGTGTTTCTTGCCGTTCTCTTGGCTCTTCTTAAGATTAACTCATAATTTGTTGCATTGAATTGTGTAATGGAGAGCATATTATTGGCAGTAATGTGATTGGGCAGTTTGACGACTGGAAAATCGGTCACGATATTGGATGTGAGACTGAATTATGACGTTCCTCACCAAGTTCTCAATATTTACCGCTGTCATTATCTGTCATCTATTATTGATATGGTTTCATGGGAAAATAAACTGATTGCCGGCTACCGAACACATTTGTTGAAAAAATATATCCAATGTTTTTCAATTGTTCATCATTGATTTTTATCTTGCCTTTTAATGTTTGTAAACTATGTCACTGTGAAGTGATGACGACAAAACTCATGGATACTATCATAGCATTACTTCATAAAAATGCCTGATACAATGTATAAATAACGATCGTAATCATTTTCAAATTCTTTATGTGATACTACAAACATGGACATTATAACGCATTGAGATTTTCCATTAACAAAGACAATAATTTTCAATTAAGCGCCCGGTGCTTCCTTTGAATGATATTAAATATAAGAGCACTTACAATGTCATGGAACTGTGTGGATGTCATAATGCGTCAAATTGCATTAAATATATTCGAATTATGTACTTAAACCAAATTGAAAAGAAAACACCTACAATCATTTCTTTTGAATACATGGTTATTAAAGTGCAAGTGGTCTTGACAATTTTCCCATCTCCCTGGTCTCATACTGCACGATGCTTCAATCTGCAGGATTGTAACTCTTATTAAAGCCGGATTTTTTTATAGACTTTCCACGATAATGAAGCTATATAAAAACATGTTTTTTTCTAAATCTAGGGTAACGTGTCATCAAGTCATTTTAATAGTTGAGAATGAATTTCAGAACGATTGAAACATTGATGCCGCATTATAAGCGCTTACTTATCATTAGCCGTTTGTAATTTGAGAACGACTTCATAAAACAACTTTTATACGACAGAAATGCTGTTGGCCAGGCTAATGCCTTCAAAAAAGATGAAGAAAAGTCTTTACCCTGATTTTCGTGGCCTCATCTTCATCTCCTCCGACATTCATCTCGAGGATTGTGACTGTGGTTGGGTAGATGATGGAGAAGGAACAATTTCTCTCGTTACCAAAGTTACGCAGTGTGTGGGCACCGGTTGGCTCTGGAGCTATCACATTACAAGCTGCCAATTACAAGAAATCACGAGAAAATTGATAAATTAACGATTATCTTTGCTTGAAGAAAAAAAAAATCATGAATTAAAAAACTCTTCTCTTTTAATCTGATAATGATAATAATAATAATGATAATAATGATAATGATAATAATAATAATGATAATAATAATAATAATAATAGTAATAATAATGATATGATAATAATAATGGTAATAATAATGATAAAAAAAATATTAATAACAATAATTATAATAATAATAGTAATAGCGATAATAAAAATGATAATATTAAAAATGGTAATAGTAATTATGACAGTACTCCGCCTACATACAGAGACACGAGCACATCATGGCTATGCGACATACCCTTATCAACTGCCGAAAATTACTATTATATTTGGTTTATATAAATTTTCCGGCAACTCTGGTACTATGGATTGTTGAAAATTCACATTATTATTTATCAGAACTCTGCAGGAGCAACGAACACGCGTAGCGACAAAAGTACACCGTTATTTGCCAAGGGAATACACCAATATTCTATGACTGCAGTTGGGCTCATATCACTCTCATCCATTTATATAAAAGTGCAAAGATCTACATTTAGATGAGTCGGGTGAAAAAGTATGTCCGCCATCATATCATTTTATCTTCCAATCAGATCTCTTATGTCATAGAATACCCGAAGCTAAATGCTCATTCCCAAGCTGGAAATGAAGTGATTTCACATTTTGTCCAAAACAATAATTTGATTCTAAGCCAAGTAAAAGTATTCAGTACATTTCAATCTTTTCTTATTTTTTTTTCTTCTCTTTGTTTTATTCTTNATGTTCATTAAATATTTTATAAAGATCGAGGCATACATTAGTGGTCATTGTACTTTAACATCTTATGAAGACGACGAAATCGCCCGACCTTACTTGTACTTGATTTGATGTGATACATTTTTACTCTAAATTTATGATCAATACTTTTTTGTACATGAATATGAGATAATATTATTAACACGATAAACTATTTTCGAAAAATTAAGTCGAACGAAAATTCAATGGTTCTTTGTAATGCTATTCAAATCGGAACCGACTTGTGGTTGTTGTGTCCGCACAATTAAATACATGCACAACGTACAGCTGTATTGTCTGTGGCCCACTTGACTTTTAGGAAATAGTTTAGTTGTGTTACAGAAATGATACACAAATTACAGAAAATGATATCATTTCAGTTTGTACAAAGTTTTTACGGGATGATGTTTAATGAAACCAAAGCGCCACTTCCGCCGGACTCCTCAACAGAAATCGATCCTGTATCAACAACAAATCTTTTTCTTTTCATAACTTTTTGCATCAACCAGAACCTACATTCGCCAACGTGACATCCTAAAAACATAAATGACATATTTATATTGTTTCAACAGGTTGTATCTTTTACTACCATCACATACAGATATAATTTGATTTGTGATTGCAATAACAGTTGAGACATTTCAAACCGGAAAGGGAACTACAAGTAGGTTTCACAATTATCAACAAGCTCAGTTTGATGTGGGTCTTGTGTAAGTAAAGGTGAAGATTTTTTTTTACATCAGATGTGTCAGCTTATGAAAGCAATCCTTCGTCAGAGCTAAGTATAAGCAAATTATCGGATCTCGGTTTTAGACGTATGGTCTGAGCACATTATCACGATAATGATGAAAATTGTTGATATTGGCATTTTCATCCTCTGCGATTGCATACCCGGCCTAAAAAAATTCTAGCAAAATGGTGATGATAAATCTTATTGTGATACATTTTCTGTAAGAGCGCTATACAAATGCCAACATGTTATGGTCATTCTATTTTAACATCTTATAAAGATCACAGCATAGATTGATGATAATTTAAATTTAACATCTTTTGAAGATCACAACACCTATCGGTAGTCATTCTTGGATCGCGGTTCCTGGTCGCTCTACTTTAACACCTTATGCAAATCACAGCACAAGTTGATGGTCATTCTACTTTAACATCTCATAAATATCATAGCATATATTGATAATTATTCTACTTTAACATCAAATACAGATCACAGCACAAGTTGGCAGTTATTCTACTTTAAAATCTTATAAAAATCACAGCACAAGTTGGTATTCATTCTATNAATATTAATAACAATAATTATAATAATAATAGTAATAGCGATAATAAAAATGATAATATTAAAAATGGTAATAGTAATTATGACAGTACTCCGCCTACATACAGAGACACGAGCACATCATGGCTATGCGACATACCCTTATCAACTGCCGAAAATTACTATTATATTTGGTTTATATAAATTTTCCGGCAACTCTGGTACTATGGATTGTTGAAAATTCACATTATTATTTATCAGAACTCTGCAGGAGCAACGAACACGCGTAGCGACAAAAGTACACCGTTATTTGCCAAGGGAATACACCAATATTCTATGACTGCAGTTGGGCTCATATCACTCTCATCCATTTATATAAAAGTGCAAAGATCTACATTTAGATGAGTCGGGTGAAAAAGTATGTCCGCCATCATATCATTTTATCTTCCAATCAGATCTCTTATGTCATAGAATACCCGAAGCTAAATGCTCATTCCCAAGCTGGAAATGAAGTGATTTCACATTTTGTCCAAAACAATAATTTGATTCTAAGCCAAGTAAAAGTATTCAGTACATTTCAATCTTTTCTTATTTTTTTTCTTCTCTTTGTTTTATTCTTCTTTGTCGTGGTCAGCCTTTTTTCGCCATCGTCTTTTTCATCATCATATTCTTCACCCACTTCCTCCTCCTCTTCCTCCTCCTCCTCCTTCCCCTCCTCCCTCTTCCTCCCTCCTCCACCCCCCCCCCTCTTCTTCTCCTCCTCCTTCTGAATGTGAAGTAATTTCAATAACAAAAGTCAGTAGTTTCAAATGTTTTCTTCTTATTATTTTCTACTCCTGTGTTGTCGTCGCGTCGTCCGATAGTCTTCGCCGTCGTCACGTTTATCATATATTTTTCTTCTCCTCCTCTTTCTCCCCATTCCCCACCTCTTCTTCTTCTTCTTCTTAGTTCTTTCTCATCATTCTTTATCGCTTCTTCTTATTCTCCTTCTTTTTAATTTCATTTTTCCTTCTCATTCTTCAAGTCCTTTGGCCTTTTTTCTTCTTCATCTTCATCTTCTTCTTCTTCTTCTTCTTCTTCTTCTTCTTCTTCTTCTGCTCCTCCTTCTTCTGAAAGTAAAGTAAAATCAGTCTTTATCCACAACAATTCAGTATTCTCCGATCGTCTTTGTCTCTTTTCGTCTCTTTTTTCTCTTCTTTTTTCTATTCTTCCGTATTTTTCTTATATTTCTTATTAACTTTCATCATCTTCATCATCTTTTTTTATGTTCCTTTATCATTTTGGACCAAGTGACCTTTATATGGTGAAGACATATTTAGCAGAAAAGGATAATAGAGAGGTGGTGCGACGAGGGAATAGTGATTTTCTGATCTATCATATTTGATTTCCATGTAGAGAAAAAACAACATTAGTGTATTCCCATGTGGATAAGATGACGAGAGATGCCAAATTAGATTTTAATCTGCCTCTAGTTGTAAAATGCTAATCCCATCAGAATGACAGGTCTGTACACTACAAGGGAGGTGGGGATTCGACTGGATTACCAAAGGAAGCTGACACTTCACCTGTACAGCTGCACTGGAATCATCTTTGAGAAGTCCTCGATGCATTATACATTCTAAAATCTACATGAAGCCTATAGGCTTATACACTTTATCTTCCAAAGAACTTTTGCATTGCTGTTTTTGCAATTACAGCAATTGGAAATGAAAAACAAGACGATGAAACATAAGACAGCTTGTATCTATTACATAGATCATAGAAGATGGTGATTAAGGAGATCTCGGTGCTGCAAACACTTCAACAATATCTTTGGAAAACAATTTTTATAACGTTCTATTGATAGCAATGATTAAACACCTCTTGACATTTGCAATTATTCAGGACATCTTCTTTTCAGATAAAGTCTTACGTATACGATCATAATATATCGTCTTACCCATTCCAGAATTCTTGTGAAGGCTTGTTATTGGACACGTTTGGATTAATTACTTATTTGTAGTGCAGAACATTATTGTAAATGACATACTACAACTACATATTATTTTCAAGCTATGAATAAAAAACAATTCCGAAACAATAAAATCGATGTTGCCTTGTAAATCTCATTAATAAAATGGCAGGAATAGATGATAATTAAAATGTTATACTCCTATTTTTTTTATATAGCTATATATATATATATTCCCAGTCGTGTTTTTATCATATCATTTGCCTAGTAAGATTACTTCGCTCTTTTCGTTTACGAAAAAGATGATTGCAGGGATTTTTTGTATGGACTATATTTTCAAAATTACACGGCTACATTTAGCAAATGTTGAATTATATGAACTATGGACAGACCAAAGATTCACTTCCTGCATAACCGGTATATTATACCGTAATGATACGCGTTTGACTGGTTGGCATACCTAGAATTTGACAATTTGGTGTTGCCGGTTGTGGGTTTGGCGCATTTCACTTCCAAGACGATCATACAAGCAAAAAAACCAAAAAAAAAAAACCGTCCGCTTGGAAAATATGCACCTCAAAGTACATTGTGCATCCGTGAGGAAAATTTACGTCCTTTTTAAGCCCCCCCCCCCTCCTCTTCCAACAAAGACGCAAAAAAAGAGGAAAACAACATCATACTAAAGATTGGGTTTGATGGAGTGAAACCTTACTATTCTAATACCCCCAGGGTAGGGAAGCGTATCAAATCGTGACAATCAATCTCAATGTTAGGGGAATGGATATGTCGTTACATCATACCCAAATGTTTCCAATAGCCATACACACTTAATAAATGTCAAAATATATCAGATTAATGGAGTAATCGGATGGAGACACATGGCATAGATATATATTGGGGGATTCACGTTGAAACTGACGTCCTCATTTTTCAGCTGCACAAACGCAAGAATCGCTCTGAAATGCTGCATCCAGTAATCTATTTAATGTTGGTAACATTATGGATAAATCAATGATTGATTTCAAATGTGGGCATAATCCTGGTTGCAATATTGATACATCACAAATGATTACATCAAATGTCAATGTGATTATTCAGCAGAATACATATTGCATTTCATGTAGGCGGATAAAAGACGCAAAAATGAGCGTCCTTGTCCCTATACCTGTATACTGGAGCCAAATATGCCCATTTCATATATCTCCATAGGAATTGAGGCATGATGTTTAATTTTGTTTGTTTGTTTATTTTGTTTATCCTTTCTATTCGTTCATGATAATACTTTGTCAGTGTTTTTTTTTTGCTTGTAGATTAATCGACATGCTCTAAGTCTACTTTTAGGAGGAAAGATTACTTTGTACATGTCAAAGTAATGATTGGGACGATTTTCCGTCCTTTTGAAGGTGAAAAGTAAAGATTTTACAAAGCACACTGTATATTGTCATCTAACTAAGATGTGAACATGTAGAAATAGTACATGATCATTATTAACACAGCTCAACGGAGAAAAATTTGAATTGCACGTTACATACATCGAACCTCCATATTAATATCTCTGGATTAAGTCGTATTTTAATGCCAATGATATTACAACAAACAGCGAGAGAGGATGAGTGTATTAGTCGGGGGAGGGGGAGGTGGATGGGCACTAAAATTAACGGGATTATGAACCATGCATCTTGAAACAAGGAAATCATGGCGATACGTCACGACGCGTCGGTTGCAAGCCCACCTTAAAAAAACACAATTTTTGTTTCATTTGCTTTATCTTGTTTTGTTTCTTTGTTAATTTCTGCATGATCTAGCTAGAAAGAATCTTCCTCCCATCCATTTGAGGGTGAAAAGTAAGGTTTTTGTGCACGGCGCCGTATATATAGATCTATAATAACCAAGATTTAAACACATACAGCTCAATGAATATTTAAAAAAATCTACAATTTACATGACATATTACTTTGTATTTTTGAAGTCCAAGACATAGTTACTAGCATTTCGATTTCGATTCAACATACTTGTACGAGAGATGAAAAGGTAAAAGAGAGAAAGAGAATGAGAGAGAGGGGGGGGGGGGAGGATCATTTGAGATCACGGGTTAGTGCATCATGTAACTTAAGACAATTGGAGTATAGCAGTACGTCAGGTCCCAACCAACCTTAAAAATCAAGATATGCTTGGAATGACGCCACATTTGCACTATTGATTTTTAATTTTCAAAGGACTTCTAACAAGTCTAAAGTTAAAAATGGCGGCAAGTCCGGATGTCATGGTCTAGTAGGCCTTGGGCGTTTGTTACAAGACGTAATAATCTCAATAGTTCGATGGTGAGTGATTCTACATCACGCACCATGGCATATGGGTGGTTGCGTGTCGATGGGCAGAGGATATGGGTATTGACGTGAAAGAAAGGTCTCCTAAACATAAACATCCTGTGTATAAGAGTAGCTTTTAATCAACATTAGCTTACAGAATTAACAAAGAAGAAAATAGGAAGATGTGATAACATATAAAATTGGCTCTGAGGCAAAATTCAACGTGTCTTTTTTTTTTGGGGGGGGGGGTTAAATTCTACATACGGCAGCGCTCTTTATTCGCATATTTAACATGTATTTCAAACTGGTACCCTTTTATATTTCCATGTACTCCTTTTAGCTGCCGCAACTTTGTAAACAATATAAATAATTGCATAACTTTTTTTATTAATCGAGGCCCGATCATTAGAGAATCCCAATATGAAATTATTCAGCTGACTCAACAAGATCAAATTAGATATTATGTAACAATGAAAGCTTTTTAACAACTTTCTGAATCTGAAGTACAATCTCAGCAGTGACGTCAGCATACTGAACTATTATAGTCTGTGTACTTTACTTATTCCACTGTTTATTTCTCGCCTATTGCGTATTCTAACCTACTACTATTTTCCGGATGAGTGCGAAGTCATAGCAACGTATTTTCAGGTATTTAAGATAAAAAAAATCACCTTGCAGCCAAGCATCTAATTCAATAACCAGCGTTATAAGGTCAGATTGACAAGTTTTCCGTCAAACTTGGGACCAATCTAGGAGAAAATTAGCAATTCGGTGAGTGTATCTTTATTCGTGTTGACGAAGAGAATCAGATGACGTTGATACGTGCCTGAGAGCGAGTCATACTTGGGTTGTTGTGATCATCCAGTAGGGATATAAGCACGATTTCTCACAAACCACGTAATTGGTCGGCAATCATTTACAATGCCACTGCGATATGATTGTCATATGCCATTCGTCTATGACGTTATAGTTAACACCCAATTATATGGGATATCATAGTCAAATAGATACACATTCATGGTGTGCTATTCTAGATCGACCCCAATTTCACTTTTCATCAACTTGACACTTTTATTAAGATATTATCCAGCCGACTCCAATATGCATTTGCGATGTGAAAGGCCATCATCAGAGCTTTATAAAACATGTAAAATATGCACGAGATTTTTTTTGTCAGAAAAATCTGAGATCTTTCATTATCTTTTAGATATAAAAAGCGGTCCACAATTTAGAACCTACAAGTAAAAGTGAAATAAGACTTATCACTGGGGGGAACACCAAGGAACATAAAGTTATGTAAATTTATAAAAAGATATAATCATAAACTATTTATTTTATATTATTTATGATATAGTAACAATTAATTTTGATTACATATGCGTACATGTAAAATATTGTTGCTAAGGTAACTATAAATGAATATGATCTGTCCAGAATCTTTTTATACTGTTACGTTCATATTCAATTTGATTTTAGGGTTGCACTGATATTTCTATTTTTTTACAATTATTATAATCTATAAAATAAAGGGGGATTCCTACTATTTCGATTTTCACTCGCCCATCAAAACAATCACATTAAAGATGACAGATATCTAAGAGGGACAAAATCAAACGATCTCCTCTACATTAATGTTTATTGTACTTTTGGAACGTCGCGAGGAAGTCGATTTATACCAGACACTATAAAGCAGTCGAATTGCATTTTGTTAATTTTATGCAATCATCATCTCGTATTTGGTATCACATTGAAATGGACTTACGTACATATGATTTCAATCAATGGCAAGATTCGTTTGATAACAACCACATTAAATGCAAAATAACAGATCCTTAATTCAGGAGGAAAGAATTTTCATAATTAAACTATATGAAAAAAATAATGTTATTATGATGAACATGATATGAAAATAATTATATCATAAGAAAATGAATGTGTTACATGAAAATAATTGTATCGTTCAGCCCAGACGTATATAAAGGCAAAGCTCATGTAAAGCTAGATTTTTCCATTGTTGTTGTCTAATAATTCTTTTTTGGCATTCCTTTTCAGTAGGATATTAAGATATTACAACATCCATGGTTCGCATAAATGATTGGAAAGTCAATTATTCACTCAAACCATGCCATTAGTAAATCCATTAAGACCCCCTTGGGGGCAGTTTATCCGTTTTCTTTTTAATAAGTATTGAAGTCATTTGTTTGAGATCATCTCGCTTATGATCACCTGAATGGAATTAGAATTGAACTTCAATGTATATAATTTGTTGTAAAATGGCTTAATGATTTGAGTCACGATTCCGTAAAATGACACTTGCCTTTTAACAAAGCAAAAAAGGTATTTCATAATGATTCAAGTTTGAGTTTTTGCGATGCATTTCGAGTAAAATAATCACCGTCATAGCAAAGTAATTTTCACAGTTTAATTTTTCTTATCCATGCATCAGCGAAATCACGGTTATGATTGTTTTCGTTGTTTTCGTTTAAAGGAAATCAGAACTATACCAGATGTCAAATGCTACCGAAATGGTTGATTGTGTACATAGCTTAGGATATCAAAACATTATGCTTTAAAATCAACATTTCGTGCTCCAAAAAAGCTAAAAATTCAGAATGTGACGTGCCTATATGCACACCGTGCAGGAATAAAGGTTCCGTGGTACACTTTTTTTTTTCAATTTTCAAATTTAATCATTAGATATCTCGAGATTGCCTGTATAATTTGTTCTATTTTGAATTATTTGTTGTTTTCATCAATCTGAATATGTAGGACACACAGCTTGAATTGCTACATTGTTGACAATGTATTTAATATAAACTTACGTTCTGGGTTGTAGACGAGTCTAAAAGCGATTCTAAAGCTTGCGCTTGGCTGGCCAAGTCTGAATGTTATCATGGCTCCATTCTGATGCGATCTGTAGATTCTCTGTCTCTGACTGCACACATTAATAACTCGTTCAGAGATTGGTAATGGATGATCATCATCGCCTGGGAATGACCCTACTCCCATCGTCCAGCCATCGAAAAACTAGGTCAAAGAAAATTTGAAAATAGCAATGCATTGGTTATTCTATAGGTCTTTACTATGGCAAACATGGTAGCCACCAGCAGTATCCTTTTAAATCAAATACTTATATATGTTTTCCCAGTTAATTTCAAACTATTTTCGAAATACTTTACATTTTGTGCATTTTATTTTGCACAGGATGCACAGAATGCGTGCCTGATTTTGACGAAATTGAATGATCAAATCATCAAATGGCTTGGGAACAGTGGGAAATTAATTAAGAAAACAATTACTTATTAATTTATCTCACAGAAAGATGTAATTGCTTCAGAAGAATGACTTAATCAAATGATGAAAACAAGTTTATTATTCTCAACAAATTATGACATTGATTCATATTTCAATTACATCAATTTCAAAATCAGGGTAATTGTTAGAAATTGGAAGTGGAAAAACATTTATAAACCTTTCTGCATCTGTATTGAAATCCGAACCCGCTTATAGTTGAAATACTATGATGTTCATTTGATACATGGCAATAAGCGCCTAAAGGGTTATTGATAGATAAATATACATTTAGTTACATTTTAAGCGACCTCGTCGTCTTTCAGTAAAGCCCCCTATAGAAATAATGTGATCAAAAGCTAAAAATGGCACAAAAACTGTATATCTATACGATATAAAAATGCATCTGAATGTTAACGAGCGATATGACGTACAACGTAAAAACTGTGCCGTTGGACGTAGTGAATTTGTATTCAGTCTGGTAAAAAAAAAAGTCTAAACGGTCAAGCAATTATACGATAATTTAATATGTCTTTTGAAAATATTTAGTCTAGGTATAAACTGAGTCGCGTCCTGGTATAGGAAATCTTACAAGAGATATTTAAGGAAATATATAGGGATTTTTTTTATACAGCACTATCTTTCGTTACCCTCATGTTGATAGTCATTCTACTTTGACAACTTATGAATATGACAGCGCAGATCGATGATCATGTTACTTTAACATCCTAGAAAGATGAAGGCACCAGTTTGTGGTTACTCTACTTTAACATCGCATAAAGATCGCAGCACAACTTGGTAGTCATCCTACTTTAACATCGTATAAAGATTGCATATAATTACCGTTGTGGTCATTCTACGTGAACATCTATAAATGTTTGTGTTTATTCTACTTTAACATCTTCCAAAGATCGCAACACAAGTCGGTGGTCATTCTATCTTAACATCTTATAAAGATGACCACCCCGGCCCAGTTCGTGGGCGCTCTACTTTAACATCTTATAAAGATCACAGCACAAGTTAATAGTAATTCTACTTTAACATCTTATAAAGATAGCAACACAGATTGACGCCCATTCTACTTAAACATCTTATCAAGATCATAGCATATATTGGTGTTCATTAAATATTTTATAAAGATCGAGGCATACATTAGTGGTCATTGTACTTTAACATATTATGAAGACGACGACGACATCGCCCGACCTTACTTGTACTTGATTTGATGTGATACATTTTTACTCTAAATTTATGATCAATACTTTTTTGTACATGAATATGAGATAATATTATTAACACGATAAACTATTTTCGAAAAATTAAGTCGAACGAAAATTCAATGGTTCTTTGTAATGCTATTCAAATCGGAACCGACTTGTGGTTGTTGTGTCCGCACAATTAAATACATGCACAACGTACAGCTGTATTGTCTGTGGCCCACTTGACTTTTAGGAAATAGTTTAGTTGTGTTACAGAAATGATACACAAATTACAGAAAATGATATCATTTCAGTTTGTACAAAGTTTTTACGGGATGATGTTTAATGAAACCAAAGCGCCACTTCCGCCGGACTCCTCAACAGAAATCGATCCTGTATCAACAACAAATCTTTTTCTTTTCATAACTTTTTGCATCAACCAGAACCTACATTCGCCAACGTGACATCCTAAAAACATAAATGACATATTTATATTGTTTCAACAGGTTGTATCTTTTACTACCATCACATACAGATATAATTTGATTTGTGATTGCAATAACAGTTGAGACATTTCAAACCGGAAAGGGAACTACAAGTAGGTTTCACAATTATCAACAAGCTCAGTTTGATGTGGGTCTTGTGTAAGTAAAGGTGAAGATTTTTTTTTACATCAGATGTGTCAGCTTATGAAAGCAATACTTCGTCAGAGTAAAGTATAAGCAAATTATCGGATTTCGGTTTTAGACGTATGGTCTGAGCACATTATCACGATAATGATGAAAATTGTTGATATTGGCATTTTCATCCTCTGCGATTGCATACCCGGCCTAAAAAAATTCTAGCAAAATGGTGATGATAAATCTTATTGTGATACATTTTCTGTAAGAGCGCTATACAAATGCCAACATGTTATGGTCATTCTATTTTAACATCTTATAAAGATCACAGCATAGATTNATATACTTTAACATTATTATAACTACTTTAACATCTTATAAAGATCACATCACAAGTTAGTATAGTTATTCTACTTTAACATCTTATAAAGATGACAGCACAGGTTGGTATTCATTCTACTTTAACATCTTATAAAGATCACAGCACAAGTTGGTAGTCATTCTACTTTAACATCTTACAAAGATCACAGCACAAGTTGGTATTCATTCTATATACTTTAACATCTTATAAAGATCACACCACAAGTTGGTAGTTATTCTATTTTAACATCTTATAAAGATCACAGCACAAGTTGGTAGTCATTCTACTTTAACATCTTATAAAGATGACAGCACAGGTTGGTGATCATTCTACTTTAACATCTTATAAAGATCACACCACAAGTTGGTAGTTATTCTATTTTAACATCTTATAAAGATCACAGCATAGATTGATGATAATTTAAATTTAACATCTTTTGAAGATCACAACACCTATCGGTAGTCATTCTAGGATTGCGGTTCCTGGTAGCTCTACTTCAACACCTTATGCAGATCACAGCACAAGTTGGTAGTCATTCTACCTTAACATCTTACAAAGATCACAGCACAAGTTGGTAGTCATTCTACTTTAACATCTTATAAAGATGACAGCACAGGTTGGTATTAATTCTACTTTAACATCTTATAAAGATCACAGCACAAGTTGGTAGGCATTCTACTTTAACATCTTATAAAGATGACAGCACAGGTTGGTGATCATTCTACCTTAACATCTCATAAAGATCACATCACAAGTTGGTAGTTATTCTATTTTAACATATTATAAAGATCACAGGACAAGTTGGTAGTCATTCTACTTTAATATCTTATAAAGATGGCAGCACAAGTCGGTGGACATTCTATCTTAACATCTTATACATCTTATAAAGATGACCACCCCGGCCCGGTTCGTGGGCGCTCTACTTTAACATCTTATAAAGATAGCAACACAGGTTGACGCTCATTCTACTTTAATATCTTATCAAGATCGTAGCATATATTGATGTTCATTAAATATTTTATAAAGATCGAGGCATACATTAGTGGTCATTGTACTTTAACATCTTATGAAGACGACGAAATCGCCCGACCTTACTTGNCTTATAAAGATCACAGCACAAGTTGGTATTCATTCTACTTTAAAATCTTATAAAAATCACAGCACAAGTTGGTATTCATTCTATATACTTTAACATTATTATAACTACTTTAACATCTTATAAAGATCACATCACAAGTTAGTATAGTTATTCTACTTTAACATCTTATAAAGATGACTGCACAGGTTGGTGGTCATAATTTTTCTAATAGTTTATGAAGATGACGACGACGACATCGTCAAGCCTTACCTGTACTTGATTTGATGGGTCTTCGCAGTCGACATTGAACTGCGTGAACTCGATCTCGACGAGATCGTTTGATTCACCCAATAGATAGGTAGCACAAACAGTCTGAGCATCAGCAGGATTGGCAGTGAACGAGTACTCCCCTCGTAACCCGATCATATCAACCCGACATACTGCAGAGGAAATGAAAGCGGGAGAGGGGTTAAAGCTAGAAAGACAAATAATAAAACAAAAGAAGTGGATTTTCTTTAGACACAGACACCTTTAAAACGTATTTCAACATGATGTCCGTAAAGCTACATTTTGACTAACCGGATCTAATCTAAACGAGCTTTCTCAGCAAACAATTATATGGGTAGGCTATCGTGCAGTGTCTGGTAAACACCTGCCCAATTAAGATTGTAGAAAGAAATAGGGTAGTTTGAAGGGTTGAAGTGACATCGTCGACTGTGCATCGCAGTGTCATGGGTTCAATGCTCGCACCGAACGTGATTATGTGCTCAGTAAACGGACAATAGTAATGATAGAAAATAATGTGATAGTTTTTCAATATAGAATGTATAATTGGAAAATTGTCCTCTGATGAAATCAAGGACCTGAAAGGTATATTTTCGAGGGTTAGTTTTTGTAATACCCCAATGTAAAAAGAAAAAAAAGTAACAGCAGAAGGGGTGGCATTGTTAATTGACGAAATTAACGATTTGTACTAGCATCAGTATTCAATTCTATAGCAATGTATTCCCAGCTTAAACTGTATAAACATCGAAATGCAGATAAATGTGACTCCCTTATGTATTACAAAGCACAATGCTTATTCAGAAGATGTTGAGACCCGAGGGAGCTTATTTTATTTCTAGTTTGGTCAATTTCCCCTAAATTCAGGGGCATCAATGGGACATTCATCGACTATATTACCACACCTGTAAAGCTGAATAACGACGTTTCAAAGGACACCGCTTTCACTCCTCTGCGATAAACAAACAAAAGATATTGCCCCTCAGACTTGACTTCCGGAATGTTCTTTCTCTGAGGGTATACTAGGTTTCAGTTTCAGTACATTACAGCCATCCATGATTCGCATGGAACAGAGGATCAGAGCATTCTGACTGATTAATAGTTTTCGATTTTGCGATTTGGGGCCTTAGTAACTTGGGTCATGGCGATTGTTTTTCAAGTTCAGACCCATTGGAATTAATCACGCGTGGGTTCTGATCATTATTACGATGAGGAGGGGTAGATTTGGTGTGGTGGGGTTGTGTACGTAATATTCTCGCGTTTGCATCTAATACGTCTCTTCAAGAAAAGAGTTCAGTGGCCTGCATGTTGCTGAGCCAAGATCTCATGCATTTTCATTGCTCCCAAAGACCAACGCCATCGTTTCCTCTTGTAGACATGTGGTAAGGTGTCTTCCCTAAACATTTGTTATCAGATATCAACAGTAATACTCTTACACTCATGACTTTTACTCGCGAAAACATACCATCCCTCGTGAAACCTCAGCGTCTAAAACACCCATAATTGACAAGATGCTCGTGCATCTGGTGTTTCCCCCTTCATGAGTAATACCACAAATCAAGAAGGTATGTATATACATTACAGTGTCATTCCATCGACTGTTGGAGGGGGCCAGATTGGTTTGTGGAAAACATGGAAAAGGGGGAATGATTCTACGTCAATTTTAGGGTCGGTATAAAAAGTACGTCTGAATGGATATTAAAGACTGGGTCTGGAAAAGAAATTAAGCAGAATAATCAGACGAACAGATAAAAAGTTTTGAGTATGAGAAAGTTGTGAATATCACAATTGATATAACATAACAGTGATATTTACGCGAAATGGCTCATTTTTTTCACGTTGTATGAAGTGTGTCATGCACTTATCACCTATTGTCGACTTTTTGTGTTTTAAATCAGTCTAAGGGGGTGTTGTTCAAAAGTTGCAATTGATCGCAAGTTGCAGTTGATCGGAATACGCCAATCAAAATCCATAGTTCATGCGCGTCTTGTTAAATTCGCACACCGTGCGCGAATGATAATGCGCATTATAATTTGCAAAGTTGCAGTTGATTTGCAATTGATTGTGAGCAACACCCCCTTAACCTATTGTATTGCATTTTATTGTATTGTACTTTATTCTCCAATCTTTAATGTTACCCGTTGTTACCCTTGCTTGTTTAGGCGTGGCCAGTTTATATCGTGTGAAGTGAAAGACATTAAAGAAATGATTAACTGAGATGAACAATATATACCCAATATAGATGGCAATTACAATCGGTTTCCCATTTTCTCTGACGCAATCGTTTGAATGATAAAGTATTTCAAGATGTAAATATTCACTGATTTTCATATAACACATCAAAAGGAAATCAATATCATCTCACTGCATTCAAGAATTTGGATTCCACTGTAAAAAGTAGCTTAGTTATTTTTGTTTATACTTGTAACTCTGAATAATCTTACATGGATATGTATTTTTGTTTAATTATAGCCTTGGTTCGAAAGAGATCAAAACAGACGTTATTGCCTTGCTTTCCATAGCTGTTTACATAGGATTGAATATCACTAAAGGTAACTGCTTCAATATCTACCATTTTGAGGTCTCATTGTTGATATGATATTAACCTCACGAAAGATATGTGGCAAATAGAGAGTTTTATTTCCAACCTCAATGATTCTACATCTCACAAACAAGCTATCATGTTACAGCTCACCTAAAATACATATTGACTGAGTATACAAGAAAAACTCGATCCCTGCGTCATGTCCCATCAATAAAGTGCATTGGGTTGATCCAAAATAAGATCACGTCATTGTAAGCACAGATATGAGCAAATATGGTCTTACAAGTGTTTAAATGTCATTGTTTTCCCGTATTGAACTCGGATGCTAACATTTTGAGTGATGGTATACCGTATCGCGTTTATCTAAATGTCAGGCCTTTTGGCGGTATTAAGTGACTTTTTCCTTTGACCTATCTCGGCTTGATACGCTTTGATTCGACAATTTCTATACGACTTAATATTGATGAAACGTATCAAGATTTCTACTGATTAACACGTAACAACCTATAGGAGGAGCATTATTGGAAAATGTACAAGTATACACATTCAAAGTGGATGGGAAAGTGGGGTAAACACCCTAATTATAGCAATAAACATGTGCATGTGTTCTTCCTCATTGCTGATTGAAAAAAATCAAAAGGACCGATCAAAAGCTTATTAATTTTTAAGTTGAAGGGCCTCAAAGGCCCCCTCCCACGGTGCCCGCATCAAAATAATATCTTCTTAACTTAGACTGTTTGACGTTTCTCATTAAATTTAGATTGAAAATAAAACAACAAAGCATGGAAAAATAAAGAAGATTGCACATGCCAAGCAAGATATCTACAAAAAATATATTTAGCGCAAATGGAATCACAATTCATGGATTGTGCCAATTGACGTGTTATTTCAGATTTGCATTATTTTTCAAGCACCAAGGGTTGATTTTTAAGCCTTGTAATTCGGACTTAAGAAAAAGTAATGTTACACAACGTCTTAACAGGCGACTAATTGCCATAAGATGAAAAACAACTAATCATTGCGGATCTAGCTATCATCATGATATTACCAATCTCATTTACATAATTATAATCATAATCATAATACCATGACTCAATACAAAAATCTTACTTGTACTTAATCTAACGTTATTACACAATTGTGGAGATCACTTCAAAGAAGTGCAATTAAAGCCAATTGACTTCTATGATTACTTTTGGAGAAAAAGGAAATGGATACATCAGTTTGATACCTTTTATCTTTTACTTGAAAGCAGATTGTGTAATCTTATTACTCTGTTCTTTATAGTTCCTTCTCTATATCGCATAAGTATTTCTTATCGCACTTCTAAGTAATTAACAGTTGATGTATCATTTACTAAATGGCCGAGTACTTAGTGCATGATGACAATTAAAGAATTATTTTTCCCAATCACAGTACTTCTTGTTTTGAAATTCATTTCATATTGTTGCACAAATATTTGAATCATCCCAAGGTTGGGGTAACCATTTGTTCTCTTTACTAAAATGTATGAGAAATATCGAGTGACTTGTTTTTCTTCTTAAGCTACTAAACATGGATAGAAATGAAAGAGAGTATTAAAGAAGGAAAGGTGAGCCTCAAACATGTGGATCTAGACGTTTCTTGTATCAATTCTGTTTAATTCTAATTCACTTTCGAAGTAAGAGTTCTTTATGAATTTGATTAAATTCTCGGAAGAAAGATACTCACTTTCCAGCCCCATTTTTATAGGTTGATATTTGTGAAAATCATTTTTATGACTCCGGAAACAATAGGTAAGGAGAGCAAGAAATATGTGTTTGTTCATCTGTATATCGTCTCTTTTACTCTCGACAGCCACGCGATTTGTATATATTCATAAGTTCATTAATGCGTTTATCAGATAATAAACCACTACTGTCTGTTTTTATTTTAGAACACTCCATCATAAAAACATAGACCCAATTCTCCTCAAAATTTTAACCTTATGACTACTTTCAACTACTAAAATAATACGAAAACATGTCAAAGTATTTGCTTGTAAGCTTACGGTGTGTAAGCTTTTAATAAGCTTTGAAATATCCATACTTTGGTGTACTTAGTGTTTCCGCATGTGCTTTGAAGGGTTTCCACACGAGATACAGGCTGATCTAAACATGATCTGATAAACATGTTTATCAGTAAATGACTGTGACAATTTTTGTGAATAAGTGGTTTACATAGCGTTCATTAGTCCCGAGATAATGAAATGTCGAAATGAGTTAAATCTATACGAGACGCGATCAACAATGAAAGAAAACAAAAACAAAAACACACAATTTTTAAGGTCCTCAATTTTTAACGGATACAAAGACAATGATGAACATGACACAAAATTCCAATACCCGCTGATTTAAAGTAATATTGCCTCAAAATATTGCGATAACTCATTATGCAAATGTAATGGATATCTCGTCGTCATACTTCCTGAATATATAACTCTGTCTATAATTGAAATGATCATTTTTTAAAATACTTTTTCCCATGGCTAAGTCTTGATTTGAAGAAGATTCCCAGACTAATCAGGTAATTAGTCTGCGCTTTTCCAGGTTTTTCTATGTACTCTCGTTTAATCATTATGATGCGTCACACCCTTTTATGAATAATCCATTTAGTGATAGCAGAAATTAATGAACGATCACTCGCTGAAATAGAATAACTCGTTGTGGTGACAATTTTTTGTTTTGTTTTAGAGCTGTGGAATCGTTTTTGAAAGACAAAAATACATTTCGTAATAAGTTGAAATATTAGGAAGCATCAACATAATTCCAATCGAAATATCCTCAGGCTTCTCTACCGTAGTACTATTAAACAATAACAAAAAAAATATATCAACTTGGCGACAGCTTTATCCCTCAAATACATGCTAAATATCAAGGCCATTTGAATTACAACACAAGTAGACAAGAAAAGTAATTTTTCCAATTTATTGGTCTTGATGTAGATCAAAGCAAAGTAAATCAAACCATTTATAGCTTCCTTAATATACTTATGCAAAATTAAGCAATTTTTTCTTTTCACAGAGGGAAATTATTCAAACTTTTTTTAAAGCTAAATGTTAAAGAACTACATACTTTACAACACATTACATACAACACTACTTCATATATATAAAAGACTCTGTATGAAGTGTTATTACGCCTCTTTTTTTTTTCTTTCATAACTTACCAAGTTCTCTTGAATAAAAATCTTCCATCATTGAATCATCTCCGCTTTTCCGCAGCATAGCGATGTTAATTGGATCTCCTCTCAGATGAGTTGCCTATTCAGAATCAAAACATTCAAGAAATATATATATATATTTAGTATAGAATTAAATTACATTTAAATCAATTCGCTTAAAACATGGATTTGCGATACAACTTTTTTAGTGGTTGCCAAACAAATTTTAATAGGTATTATGCCAAGAGAGAAGGGAAAGGAATCATGATAAACTTGTATAAGGAATTAAAACAGAAAGTTTATATCAAAGCTCTCAACTTATAATTTGCTTATCGAATATTGCCTTTCTTTATTGATTGGAAAGCAAAGCTACCCGTCCTTAAACTTTCACGTCATCTAAATCTATCGACCTGTAGGTGCTCGAAATAGCGTCCACACTATTAATACGTAACCTGATTGAAGTTGCACGTTTATTCTGGGATCAGCTAATCGAATTAGAATATATTTGAATATTAACCTGATGTCATATTCGCCGCGGAGCAGAATTGGCCACGTCGTGTTTAGATTTCTAAACCACATCACTTTTAAAAGGTTATATCAACAGACTGAGGTAGATTTGTGAGAAGTGACGTTAAACCTAATTCAAAATGCCTTCCCGTCATCTTTCCCATCACATTTCCATTCGTCCCCAACTTTTTTTCCTCCATCATCCATTTTTCCTCAATCCTCCATCTTATAAGAGTCCTTCATTTTCTTATCATTCTTTGTCCCTACAGATAACTCTTGTTTTAGGCCGAATCACACCTTTGTCTTCATAGCCAGCGTCGGCCCAGCGTTTTTGTAAATTAAAGACGCTCCCCGATTAGCATTTTGTGCGTTTATGGCGATGTTTCACCAAGTTACAAGAGACTTAAAGGACGATTTGAAAAACAACTTGTATCGCTTCTTGTGCTGCATACAAGCAATAATTAACAATCACTAAGCAAAAGAACGAATGTCAGTCATTCTTAAAGTCTTCCTTATCTTGGTAAAATACTGCTCAGGGAACGTTTTCTAATTTTCAAAATCGCACGGCCAACGCAGACTAAGAACGTAAGGGCGTTAGTCAGAATTTCACATTTTGCATATACAGAAAAGGAGTAGGCGAAACTAGTTCAATGGGATCACGCGAATGTAATCTTGAAAGACGAACGCGATGAAATATCCATCAAATCATTCATATTATACTCTTGTATTGATGCCTCAAATACATTATATTCTTGTATTGATGCGTTGAATACATTGTACTCTTGTATTGATGCCTTAAATACTTTGTTTGAAATATGCTGTTTTACGGATTGGCTTTAATTGGCCTGTTATTTTTTAGCCTTGTCATTCTGATTAAAAACCAATGAGTCAAGCAATCACGATTATGAAATACCACACATAATACTTATTTCACGACGCATTCATCTGTTTTCATTAACATGTTTTCATGTGGATATTGAAGTGAAAAGGCTTCATTATCATAGTTAAGTTTCACATCAGTGACAAACTTTGCGGAACCTGGAAGTTCTCTTTTCAAAGATATTTTCAACTTCTTCCGTCAGATAAACTTCAATGATGATTTAAACAGATTATAAAAACAAAAGTTATAACATTGTTGTTCTCGAACTATAAATAAAATAACTACATTAAAAATTAACGCATAGCACACCCACATCTACTTTTAAAACCACTTGTATTCATTTTGATCATTTGGATAGAATTCGCTTATGCCACCTTTCGTGTCTCTCTCTCGCGCAGTTCTCATTGCTCTTAAAAATATTTGAAATTTCCAGTCATTCAAGTTACCTATTCACTTGTTGTTGTTGTTGTTGTTGTATGTTCATCTCTCTCGCTCTCTCTTTGTCTGATTTTTGCTTTTCTGTCTTATGATTATGTATTCGCAGGTCTGTTGTTGCTTTATTATTGTTTCCCCTTGATAATTAAATTGCTTTATAATATTATGTTTATTTTTTTAATATATCAAACCATATTTGTAAATTTTTAATGTTTTCTGAGGGACCCATATCTTACAAGTTTTTACTTTTTAATGGGTTCCTCCATCTTCATTGAATGCGATATTATAATTTTATTACAAACATATTCAAAATTGATTCATTAAATTTTCTATGTACAAATTATCATGTATGTTTTGAATTTGTTTTGTACATTTCCTTTATTTGTTGAAAAAAAAGTATCGTATTGTTTTATATTGTTTTGTATTTACATGTATGATTCATATGGAGATGAAAAATGAAATTCTAATTGAATTGAATTGAAATGAATAAGATTTTTCAATACAAATACAAGAATATGGAGTGTCCTCAGTTCAGCAAAGTTTTCTGCTTTTTTAGTGTCGCCTTATTTTTAAAAATAAAATGACGCCATGGTCAAGCAATGGGTGCTCGGAGCAAATGGGAACATGATACACCAAACTTGAATATATGTTTTTACAATTTGTTGCGATCCCGACATCCAAAACAACTTTATTTCAGTCAATTCGATTCAACTATTCATTACAATTTTTATTAAGAACATGACGTCTCTCGTTGTTTTTAATTTACCTATAAATTGTGCAGTGTTGGCTCTAAGCATATCAATGCCCATTTTCATTGATTATCTGTCTGTTTATTAACGTGCATGATTGTGAATCTGCTGTGGTCGTCAAGCTTTATTTGAATTTTGGACAATGTCGGACGAATGGTATATATAGTAATATAATTTTTTTGAAGGGAAGGGAATGTTTACTTGCTCCACAAAATGAGTTATCTGAGAAGAAATCGATCGGTAAATTGACGTCCCTAGCTGTTGTCATTCAGCAAATTTATGCTCCAAAATCCTCCCAAATATTTGTACTGCATCTCGTATTCTTTCCATATTTGTATACATGCATATTTCCGTTTCATCTTGATGAGCTGCATCCTTTAGAATATTTTCCTTTACTTTTTTTTAATAAGTCATACAACATTAAATCACGAATAGTACCACGATCTATGAATTCCAAAATGGAGTTCACAGTTATGGTGTGCTGCAGCTAGCTGCCTCATGACAAAGATTTGCACGGAACCTTACTGAAAATTAGCCAATATACGAGCAGTTTGGCGCGAATATAAGTTAATATCCGCTCGTCCGTATATTGAGTAGTGTATTTACCACGATCAATGATGAACACTTTTCATAATATGATCATAAACCGGGAGTCGCCCACTCTTTCCTTCTTTGTTAACATTATTATATGGTTTGTAAATCATGCGAAGCGACCGCTTTATTGGATATGTTCTTATTTTCGATTGGCAATCAGTCAAAATCGTTGGCTATGGCTTTTAGTGCTATAATGAAACGGTTATAATAATTGTTCATTTGATCTTGTAGCACACGCCACAACTCTTATTCCTAATCATTCTGCATGGGACAGATTGTGTTTCTACATTATGTCGATATGGAGATCGAGTTTATTTTACATTATTATCAGAATGACAAGCTATTGACACATCAACTTAAAAGTGCTAAAATTGCCAACATTCTGCCATAAGTGTAAATATTAATGTAAACAGAATTATGAAATTACTCGGTTTGCACGGTGAGAAAAATATTAAAGGGACGATGTATCGGGCATATAGAGGGCGCTCCTGAATGCGTGTCATGATCGGCGACATATTCTATTCGAAGAGAAATTGATAAGCGTCGTGTTTGTTTGAAGATTCCGTCTCTGGGGTATGTCATCGAGGTACATTTCGGCGACAGAACTTCCCTTCCAAATGCACAACAAATTCATTACAAACTTTCAGTGGAATGGTGAGGTAAAGCTCCCACACAATACAATCAAGCGAGCTATCATATTCAACACTGGAATTTCATTCAATCTGCACCCTCAGACGCAAGACCCAGGCAACTGTTACGTAATATAGGCATCCGCACAACCACGTGTCTCATAACAAGATATTTCCTGCAAGAGTATGTGACAAAATAAATCTTGGTAATAGCTGAATTATGTTATTCTCAGTATTATGGACCCATACTTGTTCTAAAGCAATGTGCAGCGACTTATTATGCCCAATGAAATATACATTTAAAGCTCAAGTAAAGCTGTGGTAAAATCGTCTATTTTTCCACAAATTTTGTCTTCAAATCTAAATAAAATTAAATATAGTATCATGAACATATTGCACAAAATATCGTGTGAAAAGTGAATGGGATTTGGGAAAGCTACAACCTAAAATGTGCAAAAACTCTCAGTCTGGCGTACCCACATACGGAACTAATGTTTTCTTTCCTGATAAAGGACACCCTCTCATGCACAGAATTGGATGGGAATTTCAGAACTTAATTTCTGTGTATACCTTTCTATTATTCTTTTGTTGCATCTCAGAAATGACCTCGCATACGGCCAATGACAGACAAGATATCATTTTTTTTACCAGAAGAGGACGCTAAATATGATTTAACGGTCAGATTCAAATTTTTAAGGAGAATCAGTTAATAAAAATATATGCTATAGTCTCGAAATACGTGTAAAATATAACTATGTGTCATGCGAAACATCCGGTAAAATTCAAATTTATTAATCATTACCAATTTGGGCTTTAAGTATAGAATCCGCTATGATTGCAATCCTCTTGTTTACGGAATAATCATGGCGTAAAGCTAAATCTTTGTACCTATTTTATAGAAAATAGCTCTGCATGTCTTTCTTTTTTCCGTCTCTTGAAGCAGATCGATTTAGCACTGAAACTGTAAGCAGATATCCACGTATTCTTGCAAAGATCTACTAAACATACTTGGTATATTGACTTTATGCAAAGTCCGCCTATTTGTATGGATGTAAATGCCGGTCGAGATATAGAGAGAAAGTGAACCTCTAGAAACATCTGCAGAATTAAATATTCAATAAGACAGTTGTTCTAGTTCGGATTTGTTAGGGTAAATTTTCGCGCTCAGCTACGACCGACGAAGTTGTTGAGAATAACATACGTCATTGATTATTCAAAAGAAACACTTTTTAATTACAATGCTTTGTTAAACTGCGATTAAAAAAGTATCTGCCGCCATAAATTAGCCAGAATGAGATCGATTTACAACAAATTAACTAGACACTATAAAAGACCCTGGATTGAAACACGTGCGTCATGAACTGACACGTACATTATTACATAATGTTGATGCCACACTTTGACGTCTTTGCCAGTGCCTGATGAATTTTTGCAAAATTAATACGCGGGAGTACGTTGGCTACGTTATCGGTACGTTTTGCATAGGTCGGACAAATGCAAATAGTCTTCGACGTATACGGAAAAATGGCTCATTCTCCCAAATTATAGATTATGCTACGCATCCGTTAACAAACATTCAACAAATTTTACTCGTTACTCGTACGTTGAAACACTTCACACTTTGAAATTGTAGTCAGCATATGTCCGACGTATGCAAATCTATCCAAAACGTCGATATGCACTAAACTTTAGAAATATACATAAAGTTACATAAATGTCCGACGTATGCAAATTTATCCAAAACGTCTGTATGCTCTACACTTTATAGCGTATTCAGAGCGACGATATTGTAACTTACGCAAGTTACTCAATCGGTATGGATGCGTTTGGGTAAGAGCTAGCCATTATTTCGACGTATGGCGACATACGAGTAACTTACCAGAAAACGTTTGTGTACATGTCTCGACGATTGAATAACTTACATTTAAGAAATGCAGAACGTATGACGACGTACTAATAACGAATGCAAAACTTATCCGTAACGTATCCCGCTTATGACGACATTCGCGAGAGTTTGCAGCAAATACGTTGGGCTTTCACACTATACTCTGCCAAATACGTCGGTGATGCGCTAGGCATTTTCTCAATACGTTACCAAATAGTTAGAAATAAGTTACTAATACATTATGCATACATTCAAAAGCATTATATGAATACGTTACGCAATATAAGCCCAGAATTTTCCCAAAGCTTTTTTTTGTACGTTCAGCGTATGCTGACCTTTTACCGAAACATTAGCAAGTTCTGGGTTCAGCTTTATAAAATTGTTGCACTTATTCTTTAATCAATATTTCTTTGTATTTTCAATATTACTTTCGTATTCCTTTTTATCTTAAATCGATGAGTAAATGAAAATAATGTTTCATAGGCTTGCAGCAGCACATTGTTTCTCCCACGTCAAATCAAATTGCTATTAGAGCTTAATTATGAACTCACGTCAGCTCACTTTATCTTTCCATACAGAAACCATGCGAATAAACTCGTCTTTGTGCGTCGCATGAGCTCGTATTATAGTTTCAAACGTAGTCTACCATTCAAATAAATAGTCTAACAGGTTTCGCGCAAGTGGAGTCTCCAGATATTGCAACAAAATCCGTCCAAGAGAGGCATCACGAAAACCTACGAATCAAAACTCCTCTATTCATGGAGTTCGCTATCATTCGCACAAATCTCATGCAAACAGCCAAAAATTTGGTCAACTAGAATACCTTGTTCGATTGTTTGTTTCATTTAGTACGCTTACGCTGTGTATGAAATAATTAATGCATGCAGTTGGTTGGATACCATCTGATTTAGAATGTTGGCTTTTAAAACAGAATTAATGATTTCTACAGCGAAAACTGTAAGCGGGCGACAGAATGAAGATGTAGATAATAGAGACAATGAGTTCATATCTTACGAAGATAGCTAATCCCCGACGGACTTCTTTTCTTATCGGAACATCAAAATCTGGTAAATAAAAGAAAACAAAATAAACTTGGAAGAGATAACGTCACAGCTAAAGGACATTAGATGAAGGATTTGAATAGGGTACTCAATGTGCACATCGTGGCCTGTGATTTTGCGGCCAGGGAAGAACATGGTTAGCGATCAATAAACGTCAAGGAAACGAAAGGAATGTTATAGATTGCATCTTTTAAAATGCCAAGTAGACCTAGCCTGCCAACCCCTCATGATTTCCCGCTTAGAGAGATGGTGATGACAATGGATGTGCCATAGAAGCAGCGATCAATACTAAGACGGTAGATGTGATACTAGATCAAAGTAGTTGTTTGCAAAAAGAAAAAAAAGCCATGGTCATCTTACACTCTGCATATACATTCTGTTGTTTAAATCTTTGCACTCAAATACTTAAATGTTAGGTTGGTTTTGATTTGTGTTTGTTTTTGTCTTTTCATAATTGGTAGAAGCGTCTCCAACTCATTCGACTATCAATCGATCGGCCTTGCCGTAGAGACAAACTCCTCTACGAAAATTTATGTGCACCTTATATAGATGAATATGCCAATAATGCCGTTTTGACACTCAATATGCATTTGATATACACAATAAGCAGGGAAAGGGCAACTTTGGACTCTTTGTGGTTCCTTTTCGCCGTCAATATTTTTGAAAATGTATTGTGAATGCTACAATGGACGAATACGTATCACTAAAATCATGAATCAATAAACACTCAATAGAATATGAAGTGAATTTATAAGTGCAATTTTCATTTAATTCAACACCAGTCTCCAGGCTTCGTCCCTTTCTTATAGACTTTCGTCGAAGTTTGCAATCACCAGGAGTTGCCAATTTGCTAGTCGAAGATTAATCATTTTCTTGATCATATCATATATAGTGCTAGTCAGAATGTTTAGTTACCTGCTAATACTATGGAGCTCAGGGCAATATATATAACCCGGTGCTCAAACTGTGATCCCATTGTTCTTTGATTTATAGTGATAACAGGTGGCGAAATAATTCTGACTTATACTGAATAGATATTGCTCAAGACTAGTTTGATAGTTACCATGCATGAATACTTTGAATATTGATATGGCTTTTTCGTGTACTGACTACATTTTTGCACATTTTCAAAGCTCTCATTTCTAAACTCTCAAACAATTAGGGCCTAATTATTCTTCTACCTCTTTGAATTCGATAGTCTTATAGCTTTCATTGTAGCTCTTTCTATCATTATTATCAACTTACCTTCATTATCTCCTGTCTATAACATTCAGGCAATGATTATTTCAATTGAATTCAAATTTGAAGAGTTGCAGACATCAGGACATTTAAAAAAAAATTAATCTAAAAAAAAAACATTCCCTTACAAACCATAAACCTTGAAGCAACAGATTACATGGATTTTTTAAAAATAGTTTTCATTGTAATTTTCATATCGAAATAGAGAAAGAATAGGATGACACAATTTGTGTATTGTCTTACAAATTTAACAAGTACATTGAATACTGATCGACAGCACAAAAGTAATTAAAAAACCTACCTTTTCATCGGTGGCTTTGCCGCAAGAGAAAAACGCGATAATGAGGGCAAGAATTGATATACTGCAGCCGGTCGACATGATGGTGGGCCTGGAGATGAACAATACACCTGTCAAATTTCTTCTTGTCAGAAACAAGCAAAATTAAAATCACTCGATTTGATTATGCCGCAAAACAATCTCTAAAGACCGAAGATCCTTCCACTCTTCTTGTTAGAAGCTATGGTGAAGAATTGTTCTGGCTTTAATCGTTCTACCCTTCTGCTGGTGTCATGCTTCGGAGATCGAAGTGCCAACGTTTAGCGAGATGCTGCAGTTTTGTCGCGAAGATTTTCGGAGTTGACAAAGTGATGCGAAACTTGTCATGAAATAGGCTCGTGGAGAAGCATGCAGTAGGCGTGACTTAGCTTTCGTTGTGTTTTGATTGGTTCGCATCTGAAACCTCCTAATGACGTAGGCATTATGAATTACAATGCATCATATCTGATTACAATAAGAATCTATACTAGCCAATACAAGCCTCATCGCAAAACTAAATAGAGAACACGATTGTTCTCCATCGCCTATACCAATCGAAGTGAATAAAAATCCCTTTACGGATAAAGGTGGATCTCTCTTTTTGTTGCAATATTTAATATCTTTTCCTACGAATATGTCGTGTTTCAGTGCATTATCATCAGCCTGTCTGGATTCACTGACCGCGCCCAGGTACACAGGGACTAACATTGAAATAAAAAAAAACAAAACAAGTTAAGCGGCCTTATGAAGATAATTATGATCACGAGAGGTTCGTCAAGCATCATGTCCACCCGTCCACAGTGCCGAGAGGATTGAATAACTATGACTTCATGAGGCATCCCATTAAAAATCAATTTTAGGATACACAATCTGCTGAAAACCGACTAAAGATAAACTTTTGCACCCGAAAAAGGCAGATTTACCCCTCCCCCCTAAAAACAGTTTGCACCATTTTTCCGATTCGATCGTCACTGGCATATCAGTTATCTCTCCATTTCTATAGATTTCTTGTTAATAAAATATCTGATAATGTGGTATCTCTCCTGATTTCTTGAATGAGTATATATGTGGGTGCCGAGGGTGGGGTTGGAGGGACAGGGGGGGGGGGGCGCTCCTTTGAGCCAAGAACCATATCCTACTCCAAAGTCTCATCAATATCAGCTCCTAAACCTCAGATGCTGCCATCTGCTAAACTGGACTGTACCACATTATGATTTCTGTAAAAAACAAGATTAATAAAAAAAAAAACCAGATTTTATTAATGATATTTAACCCCCCCCCCCCCCAAAAAAAAAGAGAAAAAAATTACATCGATTTCCCGAATTTATTCACTTTTGGCTTAAATAGGCTACATAGGCGTCAATTTTGATAATTTTCTTTTATTCTCTTTTTTGCACAAAATAATTATTGTTTCGTGGGCTCGTTTTTAAATTTATTCTCATGAAAGCTCGTTTGTCCTATATCTAAATATATTGTCATACAAATTTTACAATTTATAACATTTGCTCTGATTTTCATATAGTTACAAATCTAATTATCTTTATTTCCATATCTTCCATCATACTTTCTATCTCTCTTTTTTTTTTATAAATCATTTTATTCTATTTCCTTACTAGAAATATTTGAGATTCCAGTAAAACTTCATAATCATGTCTCTTAAATTGGAAACTATGTTTTTGGAACAAAATCGACACTCAACATTCCAAAATGTATTTGTTTTCAGTTCATCATTACGTCACCTGTTAAGTACCACTTTATACTGCAAAAGCCTATTGGTGATTATTGGCGTGTACCGAGGTATGCGTTCGGCACCAAATCAACATTGATGCTGTTTGGGTACATCAATCTCTCAAGAAATCTCTTTAATCTACATCTTATCGTGTTTAACAACTATTGCAATTATAAAAATTAGAATTGGCCTTTGAGTTTTAATGAGTCCATGACTGAGCAGCGAGATTTTTTAGTCACCCGGATGCGATGATTACCAAAAAGCGAGACATCTACCATAGCTGATCAAAAAATCTCCGTTCTCATATGTCAGCATGTCGCTTTGTAAGTACTACAAGCCAACATCAACTATGACGTCACATCGCAAGATGGCATAACACATTATATTCAAAGAAAAAAATATGAACGGCAAATCAAATATCCTATTTGGAAATGTTGGTAGTAATTGGAGGAGTCATTATGAAGTGTCTAGGATATGTTAAAACTTAACACATGTCAGATTTTATCTAATCAATGCCAGCTCTGCCAGAGGAGGAAAACATCACATTCACACCACAATTTCTAATTCTTAGCCTTCCCATCTTCATTGGACGTGCCTACTCCTTTAAGCCGATTAATCTATTCTTACGAGTTCAGTGTGAACTGATCAAGCTGATAAATTTTTTTATAATTCTTGCTGCAGAATAATGTCTCACTTGGATATCTGAATCAGAAAAATGTTGATTGACGTTCTCAATCATTCAATTAAATAAAAATCAACCCATCCAATGACTTCGACTTAAGGTTTTCCGATCGTTTTGACACTTTTCTCCTATTTGTAATCCCTCTTTTAATATTGATGTCCTCTCCTGTCTCTCATTCTCTAATTGCAAGGGAGATGATGTAAAAATTGTAATATCATTATCCATGATAATAATCATGAAACAATAATAGTAATAACGGGGTTAGTATCCAGGGTTGCACCTGGACGGGAATGAAATGTACTTCAAACATTTTCTCGATGGTAAATTGAAAAAAAAAACAAAAAACATTTATTCTGCCGGCTAGCTAGCAAGCATTTGGTTCACCCCTCAGTTTCCAAATATTTACGGGTGTTCCCCCCCTTCTCCCCCCCCCCCCCTGGACAACCTGTCTAAATGATAACACACTCTATTCAGCCAGCATGTCTACTGTTTACAGAACGTTCTATTATCGCAATCGAGTCGTCATCATTACAAATGTATATAATATAAATCAATAACAATTTAAATTTTTAGAAAATGTGAGCAATCGACGAACAAATAATTTTACCATCAGACTATTCGTTACCAGTAAAAAAAAAGTTTGACAGCTGCAATTATATTTATTCTCCTATAATTGTCAAGTATAGAGAATGCTTTACGCATAAACACCGAGGGAATGACCGAGGTTTTGAAGACAGGTGGCCTGACGAGATGGGATGATCTAGGCCATCAATATCCCTCGCTCTTAACGTATATCTGCTATCTCATCCAGCTTTCAACCGTTTGTCATCATCAAGTGCGTTCCCATAATCCCCATGGATTCATCCTGCGTTCGTGAGGTTGTGGAAAACCTGAATGCTGCTTAGAGTTGAATGTGAAACATGGTCTTGGTGTGGATGCTTTTGGATTAGGAAAGAAGGGAGATGTTCGTGT
The DNA here is from genome assembly GCA_036244855.1 of Temnopleurus reevesii. Lineage (NCBI taxonomy): Eukaryota > Metazoa > Echinodermata > Echinoidea > Temnopleuroida > Temnopleuridae > Temnopleurus > Temnopleurus reevesii. The sequence goes on along the minus strand of BQKZ01000449.1, from coordinate 78,087 downwards.
CTTAAAAGTGTCGGCAGTGAGGACCGTGCACGGAATTATGACGTAATTCTTTTCGAAAGCAGCACTTTAAGGTCACTATTGATCACTGTTTTGGGAACAAAATATCTCCACCACATCAATCTTTTGAATGGATATAAACATTAAAAAGATCGCATGAAAACATAGGCATTTGGAGGTTTACAATGTAATCCTCGTTATTGCTATTGAGTTGATCAAGCGAACTTTTCAGAAAAGGGCCTATTTGTGGAAATTCAATGGAATTGTGATTGTATTAAGATGATCTGATGCCTTTAGCAGCTTTGATAAATATTTACTTGGATACGAAAGATTCGTTAGATCTATGATAAACTTGGGTGGGAAATATTTTCACTCTAACAACATATCCACTGTAAATGATCACTAAAATGCTATTTAAATGCAGAATGATAGGCACAAGATATGTAAAAAACGGTGAGGTCTTTAAAAGGATCGAGGTGGATGTGCAGGTATAAGGTAACAAAAATCAGGATGGGATACAGTAAGCGAGAAATAAAATGAGGAAAATGGGGCAAAAAGAGATTAGTAAAGTAATAATATAATTATATATAATATATATATTTGTTTGTTTGTTTTTTGTGTACGTGCATTTGTGTGTGTTTGTGCGTGTGTGATTGTGTGTATGTGTGTGTGTGCATTGTATTGAGTTGAATATTTGTATCCATTTTTACATGAATATATGTATCTAAAATATAATTATTCATGTCGTCTGCTTGTGGTCATATGTCGGATGTCGATGAGCGAGGCGAGATGGCAGCTTTTCGCGGTGTGATAAAGGAGAAAGAGAGGGGG
>BQKZ01000449.1:39462-54989 GCA_036244855.1 Temnopleurus reevesii | reverse complement strand
CTCTTGAAAACGATGAGAACATGCTCATCGAAACGTCGAGAGTGGGTAGGTCCTTTTCAGGACCACTCACATTTCCAAGAAAGATAACTCGTACTGTGAAGCATTATTCTCAATAACTGTACCCTTTCTCAAATGAAAAAAAAATTATTTGGTTCAGCCGTTTGTTGATTCACTTTTCAATTTCCATTTTCGTGCATACATGTATACTGGTAGGTTGGCGTCTATGTAATTCTAAATGTTTTGTAATGGTTTCACTGTCCATCTTACTTTTTCATGATAATCTCCAAACGTATGATCTGTTTTAACATATATTATTCAACAGGTAATAAATGGGAGAATGTAGAGCTATCATGATCATTTCATGTATTTCATACAAATTGCACATCCATTTAATGCAATAAAAAGAGAGCAACAATCTGGAAATCAATGTTTTCAAGATACATTATTGTATGTAATGCATTCTACTTAGCTTGTGAATAATAGAGCGTCATTGTCTATTTGGTTAAAGTTAATTGATAACAAATAGTTTCGAGTGAAAATGAATTGCATTTAAGCAAGTTAACACATATATAAGCTGTGGATAATAAGAGGCACCTTAGGAGACAGGTGGGAAGCATTGTAGCATTGTTTGGGTCTGAATTCATTAGACCCAATGAACTAAAAGAAAGAGAAAGTATTAGGAATATGGTTTGGGGCTAGTATGTCTGGTAATGGGAACAGGTAAGGATCCAAATATAGGGAAATCAATTGATTTTTTTTTTCTGTGGCCACTTTGTGCAGGCTATAAACTTCATGAATGACAGGGAAAGGAACATTTCAGGTTGATATACGTAATGCATTGTACATGATATTGTGTAAATGTAATTGATGGAATCTTTCAAAGTTGTAACTAAACGGGGGAGAGGGGAGCAAAATCACATAGTCCCATCATGGATGTATCATATAAATCCATATACTTATGTAACATTTACCACCAAGTATTATTGTTTCTCTTGTTTGAAAAATGCATGGGACAAAAGGGAGAAAATCAATAAACAGCCAACTAATCTTGACAAGAATGTTTGGAGATTCATGTTTGGAATGCCTACTTCATTTGCATGAAAAATATTGGGAATATATTGCATCATTTCAATAAAACTTTGATGTATGCTCTACAAAAAAATAGCACCCCATTCGGTTTCCTAAAAAAAATTCCAAAATATTGGTTTACTGTAGTCTGACTGTTTAACCGTGGATATGAATGGATGAAATTGATGTGTTGATTTATGAATGGATGAAAATAATGAAATAATGAAAAAACTAATTATGTAGGTGATATTTTTAAATGATACAATGGATCCTCTTCTCTGGATGTAGATTAACCCTTTTGATGCGGGGCCTGTGATGAGCTTACTTCAAGTTCACAGTTATAGGAAATTTTGAGAATCCTCCAAAATTGAACAATATGAAGTATAAATTGGACTTTTAATTAATTTTCATTATTTCAGTAATAAATTCATTTATTCACTTATCCATTAAATAAACAATTTAACGATGAGACTTCATTGATAAATGAAAGAATATTCTATCAATTTCCTTTTCAATATCTTTGTCATACAAATTTATCAAATTGTCACATTAAAGAAGAGAAGAATTATTCAAAAGCTGTCCTTACACAATATCTACATAACACACATTGCAATTACCACATTCATATATCTACAGCTTTATTTAAACAACCAAGTTAGTATCACAAATCAAATGAGATTTTCAAAAACATTGATTGAATCAATTCACTTTATGTCATACAACATAAGTTGGAAACTAATGGCATCTGCTCAATGAAATGAACATGGAATACTTTGGTGTTATAACATTTGAGGCCTGTAACATAAAAGATGCAATTAAACTTAAAAATGAATATTAATCGTAAATCTATTGCAAAATATGCATCAAAGAGATGTAATTAATGGCAAAATTAATTAACCTCTTCATGTTTCAGGCCCATGATGTATTAATCCCTTAGACAGAAAGGTTAATATATTGATCTGTGTCTCAATTCTCAGAACATCAAACATCCGGCATTTATGAAAGAAGAAGGGTAATAATAACTTTATGTTATGCAGGGCCCGCTGGAAGAGCAGCTAGTTTACAGCTGAATGTGGCTACCCTGAGTAAATAAGACATTATTATTATTATTATTATTATTATTATTATTATTATTATTATTATTATTATCCTTTTAATCCAAATTAGATTAGATGCAGAACAAGATTAAAGAAAAAAAATTTCATGTTAGATAATGGCAAAACATATTCATATGATTTCTAATCATTTAATTTAACTCTAAATTAGCAAATAGCTTGGAATAATTTATTCTTTTTAAATAATGCATCACACAAAGTTTTACCTTCATAGGCATTGATTATAAAAATGTGTCGTAACCACTGATTAATGATCAAAATAGAAATTACAAATTTACCTAAAGTATTAAAACAATGCAACATTCAAATAACTTTGCAAGGCACGAACATTACTTCAGCCTATATCTACCCTATGAGTTGTGGATTTTTACATCAAGTGGAATTAAAAATTTGGAGTGTCAACATGAAGTCCTGTCATTTTCATGTGGCCATAGAGTATGGGGCGCCAAGTGTCCGCCATGGTTTTCCGTTACAAAATCAATGATTTTGTAACGAAATCAATCAGTATAAAGAATTTGTCACAAAATCAATTGACAGTTTTAATTTTGTCACAAAATCAATTGACAGTTTTAATTTTGTTACAAAATCATTCGACTTAAATTATTTTGTTACAAAATCAGTCGACTTAAATTATTTTGTTACAAAATCGTCCAACAGCGTTGATTTTGTTACAAAATCACTAGCTAAAATGATTTTGTTACAAAATTATTACTATTGATTGATTTTGTTACAAAATCACACCTGCCGAGTTATTTTGTACAAAATAAAACCTGCCGAGTTATTTTGTACAAAATGAAACTTGCCGAATTATTTTGTACAAAATGAAACTTGCCGAATTATTTTGTAATCGTTTCTGTTATTTTATAATCGTCTAAGTGATTTTGTGATCGTTTACTTCGCGCTGATCGAATTTAGTTCCCCATCGATACTTTCACCAAACTTTAACCGACTCCTCTCCTTTTTCAAAATTTTGGAATTCTGCTTTTGAACAGTTTGGAATTTTCTTGGCCTAGGCTAAGGATCGATCTTGGGGCAATCCATGTATATTAGGTAGCTGCAGGCGACCAGAGTTCGAGTCAGTCAGAGTGTACTTCGCCCCCCTAGTCCTGCTCGCCGGGCAGGCGCGGCGCGGCCGATCGCCACTAAAAGCGGCAAAGGTAAAAAAAAGTCTCGGGTTGGGACCTTCGCCACCTGGTGGCTCGCCCGCGCCGCGCCGGCCGGGCGGGCAGGAAAACTCTGGCCGACTCGGTGTGGAACCAAATCCGATCAGCGCGAAGTAAACGATCACAAAATCACTTAGACGATTACAAAATCACAGAAACGATTACAAAATAATTCGGCAAGTTTCATTTTGTCCAAAATAATTCGGCAAGTTTCATTTTGTACAAAATAACTCGGCAGGTGTGATTTTGTACAAAATAACTCTGCAGGTGTGATTTTGTAACAAAATCAATCAATAGTAATAATTTTGTAACAAAATCATTTTAGCTAGTGATTTTGTAACAAAATCAACGCTGTTGGACGATTTTGTAACAAAATAATTTAAGTCGACTGATTTTGTAACAAAATAATTTAAGTCGACTGATTTTGTAACAAAATAATTTAAGTGGAATGATTTTGTAACAAAATTAAAACTGTCAATTGATTTTGTAACAAAATTAAAACTGTCAATTGATTTCGTGACAAAATTAAAACTGTCAATTGATTTTGTGACAAAATTTAAACTGTCAATTGATTTTGTGACAAAATTAAAACTGTCAATTGATTTTGTGACAAAATCTTTATACTGATTGATTTCGTTACAAAATCATTGATTTTGTAATGGAAAACCATAGCGGACACTTGGCGCCCCATAATAGAGGAGAATATAATATCATCATTACTCAAGGACAGTTATTTTAAAATCCATTTAATTTGATTTCCACATATTTGCTTCAAAAAAGCAATCACAGTAGAGTCAAAATATGTAATTCTCGCTATTGCCAGTATACAAAAGGACATGGATGTTTCTTTTATCCAAGCGATTTCCTGCCACTTCTGTGACTCGATCACTTCCTGTACATGGAAGCTTCACAACAGCCACCCATAATCGGGATATTAAAATTAGAACAAAAAAATAAATAAATAAAACTTGAACAATATTTACAATTAAATCAAGGCAAGAAAGACATAACTACAAAAGTCAAGAACATTGACAAGTGGATGAAGCTGAAGCACAGAATTAGGGATGTTCCGAGCTCCGTGAACTGAAGCTCTGGCAACCAGAAATGAATTAACCCCAAACTGTCCCGCAATACGTGGTAACTAGAGGTTTAATCGTGGCATCCAGGCACTTGATGCATATTAGTGATGATATCAAGAATTGAACTCTACTGCAGATACATATATTCCAACATCGTAATTTTTTCCCCAGAACTTACAAACCTGTAGAATTTAACCACAATGCCCAAACTTCTGGGTAAACTCCGCAAACCTGTCGAGCTCTGCCTGGCTTATAGTCCCTTGACTAGTACTGAGCGCTTTGAGAAAATCTTGCATAGTGATTTGCCTTGGCAGGACCAGATCCGTCTGAATGTCCTTCATACTTTGCTCAATGGAATCAGGATCAGATGCATCACAGGGCGTCAACTTCCCATCTTATTCAAAAGAGAAGGGATTATGTATTAGGCGCTTAAAGGGATAGTTCATTCCAATATTTATTATAGCAGATTTGATAGTCCCATCCATCCTGAGAACTTTGCTTTTTATTTCATCCAAACCCATCGACTAATAGTCAAATTGTACACTTTTTTGTTAACTCGCTCCTGCCCACCGCCATTTGCAATTCCAATTAATGGGCAGATCGCTCCAAAATAACTGAAAATGTTGTTTAAGTGACGTAGCTTGCAATCAGGCTATCGTGTGGCCAAATGCTGCACGAATTGGCCACATGAACGCATAGTACGCCACAGCTCCGGCGGGGAAATCAATATGGCGATTCGCAGTAGAAGAGATCGTTGCCCTGAGCCAACAAATTGATTCCAGTTTTACAACTAGTACCCTGACATTGTTTGGGAATATTAATGTTTATTCATTAAGAAATATCATCTAAGTTCTAATGGAGGCAAGAAAATTCTGGAGTGAATTATCCCTTTAATAGAGATTTGTGGTGTGAATTAAATGTTCATGTTTTATGGAGACCTTTGAAAAATAACATGAACAAATATATATTGTTTCTTGCAATGTATGGCTTCTATTTTAATTGAACTACTGGCTTCATGAAGATGGAAGGATAAATCTTTGTTGGCTTCTGTATGTAATTATCAGAGTGATAGTCAAATTAAAATTTGTTGCAAAACAATAATATATATACACTTTATTCATATTATCGAACCTCCATAATGTTTTGATATCATATTATGCCCATTTGACAGTCCCAAGATTTCCTGTTTAAAGCTCAAGTATAGTTTTGGTAAAGATTAAAGAAATGTGAATTTTTGGGATATATACCATGACATATAGTTTCTATACACATTTCAAGATCATAGCATATTTTTCTACGAGCGAATTCTTTTGAAAATTTGAATTTGACCGTTAAATCGTATTTAGCGCCCTCTCTTGGTTATAACAATATTTTGCTTCTTATCGGGCATATACAAAATTACTTCTGAGATTTTATTAAAGCATGCTAAAAAGGAATACATAAAGAATAAATTCTGAAATTTTCATTCAATTCTGTTTATGAGAAGCTTTCCTTTATCAATAAAGAAAATTTTTAATTAGCTTCGGGGGCTACGACGCTAAAATATTTTCCACACTTTAGGTTATAACTTTTCCAAAACTTGTTAATTTTTCGTACAATCTTTTGTACAACATGTTCATGATATCATGTTTTTTTTTAAGTAGATTTGAAGAAGAAATTTGGCGATAAAAATATTCGCTTTTACCAAAACTGTACTTGGGCTTTAAGAGCATTTTATCTTCAACAACCAGCCTTGGTTTCAAATGGATTGCTCAAAACTTATAATTTTACTATGGAATTGATTAAGATACCATTCATTTAATGGATTTTGTCCTTTGGGAACCCATCCAAGCGAGTGATTAATTCCTTAGTTGTGTAATTCAAGTGATTTATTATTAGGGTAATAAGTAACTAGTAAGTAAAGGGTAAGCTGTTTGTTGCATGTCAAAGAAAGATATTTATTCTCTTGGATTAAAAAAAGTAACAATACTTGTTTGATTCCATGCTGTGTAATATTTACCAACAGATTCAATCCTGCCTAATTTACAAATAAAAATTACAGTAAGAATTAGACCAATCACAGGCTGAGATTTACCTTCTGTTTCCTTCCAATGTGTGGCCTTTTGAACTTCACGGACTGGTTCATAGAGAGCAGATAGAATGAGATTGGAAAGATCACTGCCTGAAAAGCCTTCTGTATTATCAGCGAATGTGTCCAGGTCCTCTGTAGAAAACTCTGCATTCGATGTAGCTGTGTTGAGCTGAAGAATAACCTTCCTTGCTTCTCTGAAATAATCCAATTAGAAAAGGGAATAATGTGTAAAAAATATCACAATCCATATTTTTCTTTTGCCCTCGAAACATTTATACATGTACATTCCGTATTATGTGACACTGGTGGGAATTTAAAAAAAAACACATTTCTTTGTAATTTCTGATTCCAGTAAACCAGTAAGAAAGAACAAACATCAGTACTGCACCTTAATGTGTTTTTAGTGTTACTAACCTCATCCTTTCAGAATCATGATTGTATGCACTTTACACCATAAATTAAGTCATGGTGCTACAAAATCAACTTTCTCTGTTAATTCTACAATTACAAGTCACCATTGGCATACACATATCAGATATGTCTAATATGCATAACAAATCAATTGTGTTTATAAAGAAACACACCTATCAGGTAAGTGAACATAGATCCTCTTCTGGAATCTCCTTAGGAATGCAGAGTCGAGTTCCCATGGTCTGTTAGTGGCACACAGTAGGAAGATCTTCTCCACTGCAGCCATGTTATCTGCACCTTCCATTTGCCTGAGCAGCTCCGTCTTTACCCTTCTTGTATGCTCTTCTTCTGATGAACTCCTACTCCGACATATGCTGTCAATCTCGTCAATGAATATCACCTGGAACAATGCATAATTTAGACTTGTTATATATAGAGTCATTTGTGACTTCAATACCTATCGTTGATCGACATTCCCTTTTCTAAAAATTAATAGACATTCCAACCCTCCAATATCAAATGACCTCACTGAAGTTGAGAAAAAGTTTAAAAGAAAACAGAATTATAAAAATATACAGAAAGAATAATTCCCCATTGATCATAGATCATTCCAGGAGGTTATTACAACTTTTTCATTTATTGTACATGTATCAGAAGTATCATTTTTTTCAGCTTACCATGTAGATCAATTCAGGGGCCATTAACATAATTCATAGATACGATAAATTGAAAATTCATTGTATCTCCATAGTTCACATTTTGCCGTAGTCTTATTATTAATATTTATTGTAAGTTTATTTGTATCTTTTATGTTACAGGCCCCTGATATAGTAAAGTTTTGAGCTGCTAATGAAATACAACTTTCTGGAATTGAAGAAATGATAATAATTATGAATAAAATCGGTATCACAGTAGTAAGGAAATGGGGACATTGATATTTTGCAATATCATTCCAAGTCATCAACTTTACTCTTTGTTATGTACATGTCATTACGTTTTAATTGGAATGCTTACATAATGGCAATCAATGCTAACAATATTATTATGTTAGTGTCTCGTATTGAGATTTTTCAAAACACTTCATGCTCAATCATATCATACTTAACATACCCTAATATACATTGGATTATGTTCAGGAATACAATGCATTACCTTAGAAATTCATTCTGGAAAGAAGGAAAACATTTTTTCAAGCATGTCTGATTTGAAGTACATTTTATACTTACCGATCTTCCTTCTTGATGTGTTGCATGCTGAAACAATTCCTTGATGATTCTGTCAAATAAATACAAATAATAACTACGTCATTTATGAGAGCTTCTAAAGATTAGTGCTACATTCTTATTATTGATAGAAGTCAATTTCCTTATTTGATCTTCTTTGTATTTCAAAACGAGTTAGTTGATGAGGTATGAGGAGTAGACCTTTCTGTTATGCTTACATATAACAAACAAACATAGCCAATGTAGATCACACCCAGTTGGGCGCTGTGAGGAGGGCTACAAGGATTCATCCCTCCTCCCCCATATTAGGAGAGAGCAGAGGGGATGCACCATTTTAGGTAAAAGGTTCAGATTTAGTTACTTCAAAGTTCAAAATTGCCATTGTCATAAAAGTTAGCAAAGGGTCTTCTTGATAATGTAACAAATTATGCTGAGAAAGTAGACTTTATTGTGCTTAAGCGCTTGTAGTTATTCTTGTGAAGAATTTTATACAGGGCACAGAAAAGCTTAACTCTAAGCTAGCAGTGTTTATTTTATATGTCACCTGGCTCCTAGACACCTACCAGAAATCAGTATCGTTTCTTTATGAAAATAGAGATTCCAAATGTCTGTATGTTTATATCAAATCTTGCTTTCACATGTATCAGGCATGAGCCCCCCCCCCCCTCAATCTTGTACATTACATTGCCGAGCCCATAAGAAAAGTAGTCCTTTACTTACTTTTGCACTCATTTCACTTCTATTTCTCTTTTCATTTCAAAATTTTACCGGGGGGGGGGGGGGGGGGGGGGGGCGGCGGGGGCCTGGCCCCTCCATCCCCCTTGCTACATCCGTGTGGCATTCATCATAATGAGTACACTTTTTTCCCCTATTTATACAGACATAAACTTGGGTAGGTTTTGATGCATTAAATATACATTTAAGGTAATATAAAATTTTAAAGTACTTGGAAAATTTGGAAGGTAATTACTTCTCACTCTCTCCCACCCAGCTAGAGATGAGATCAGCACTTGACACACAGTAAAAAGTTGAATCAATCTCTCTGGATACTGCTTGAGCAAGCCTTGATTTACCTGTACCAGGAGGACCATACAGCAAGATTCTCTTCCAAGGTTTCAATCCTCCTGGAAATGAAGATTAATGTTTTACATGTTGTTGTTGCTGATACTGTAGCCAGAGTCATATTTTTCTTTTAAGTTCTTATAAGTTTTATACACAAACATATAAATCTTACAGGGAATGTTCTAAATTGGATTGATGTTATATTTATTTTTATGAACAATATTTACAAATTTGTGTACAAAAAAAAACACAATTTAATGAATGCCGCTGGAATGAGCGATAGGTTCTGTATTGAGTCAGAAAATATCTTAAATACAAATAGACCTGGAAGCATCGTGGTGTAGTGGTTCTGAGTTGCAACATTCAACCTGAGGGTCATGGTTTGAATCCAACCTATGGTGATAATATCCTTCAGCAAGAAATTCATTCACATTGTGCTGCACTCAACCCAGGTGAGGAAAGTGGGTATGGCAAGAAGAAATGCTTTGAAATTTGAGGCGCAGTAGTGTGCCATGAACACACTACACTATTGGCCTGTCTGCTATACAAGTAGCCACCACTATATGTAAATATTCTTTAATTGTCTCTAAAAATTCAAACTAAAATGTACATGTATTGGTATGTGTTGCTTTATCTTTTGATCTGGACTTGGCTTAATGCACACCAACCTGTGAAAAGATGAGGATACTGTATTGGCATAATGATGGCCTCTCTCAAGAGTTCTTTAGCTTCATCGAGCCCTGCAACATCTTGAAAGCTAATGCTACCCTGTCTGATAATGGTATCTTCGACAATGAGCTTTCTCTGTGTCCGATGTTTGTCAACATCCTTATCTGTAATGAAATAAGTGAAATATGTAAATTCAAGAGTAAAAATAGCACATGTTTCTTTTTAATATTATTTGTCTTCTCCTTCTTCCTCTTCCTCTTTTCCATCTTTTTTTCTCCTTCTCCTTCCCCATCTATTTTACCTTTCCTTATTGTACTTCATTTTCAATTCTTGTTTGCCCTCTTCTTGTTCTTGTTCTTTCTTTCCTTCTTTTTCTTCTTCTTGTTCTTCTTCTTCTTCTTGTTCTTCTTCATCTTTGTTTTACATGATCTACCATCCTTTACTAAACCAACAATGCAAGAAGTTCTTCCACAACCCCTCATTATTCTACATAAGTTCTTTGGAGTATCACTATTTCAATACAACATACATGTAAATACTCATTATCTCTGTATTTTTATTTATTTATCTATTTATTTATTCATTCATTTATCTTTATGTATTTATACAGGCACAAAAGGTCAGCAAATCCGTTGTTTTACACCAATGTCCTGATAGTACAATGAAATGACACAGAAAGCAAAAAATAATGTTTGAAATAACCTGTTGATGTTGATGTTGATGTAGCATCTTTCATGCATGACTCTTTTCCTTTGTTGAGTTGGGTTTCCGTAGCTTTAAGTGAAGCTATAGAATGTTGGATGCTGACCAACACCTGCTCCAAAGCAACCTGTGATGTGAGTTGATCAATCAGAAGTATTTGTTCAACATATAATTTGCATAGTACATGAACCCAGTGCACAATATCAGATGTATGTTGTTTTCTTGCTTTTTCAAGCATATCTATATTCTCCATTACATGTTATTTCTTTTTCTGCTCTGTAAGCGCATAGGGACATGCCATGGCTACGTGTTATGCACTATATAAGAACTGAATATTACTACTATTATTAATTACTTGTTATTAATAGCTTAACTACTCTTGATTATGTTCTTTCACTTACTGACTTCTACTTAGAACTACGTCGATACTCATTGAACACCTGTTCAGCATCTTAATGAGGAGCACTTTAATTGGGTGGTGCTAACCCTATCAGGACGGTAGAACACGTAATGTGTTTTGGTCCAATAACTTCTGATGTAGTGCTCTAAAAAATATACCTGATGTATGAGCAGAAAGGGAAAAAATTCTACACTAGATTTTTATTTTATCGCCATTTGTCGCTGGATGTTGAGAATTTTTTTAATGAAAATAATCACGAAAATGGTCATAAATCCTTAAATTGGCAATGTTTCACAGAAATCATTTGAAAATTACAATTTTCCATGCAAATTGGCAACTTTCAACTTTTTAACCTGCTTTTGACAAAGAAGATTCCATAACATAGATTTTAATTGAAACATTCTAAAAGGAGAATGTAACATTTTAGTGTTGCCAATTTAGGAAAGGAATATATTGATTGAGTTTGTTGTAAAATAATTCCTTTCCTGAAGCGGTTAATAACAAAATGTGTTTTGTGCTCTTACAAATCCATAACCAAAAATAAATGTAATAATCCTTGCAGAACATTAAAAAATATCTATATATAAATACATATTACTCATGAAAGTTATATTCAAGTCAACATGAAACCCGTCAAGAGCTATCAGAGATATAAATACATTTGCATCACTCACAATAATCCCAGCTCCTCCCCCAGTCGAGCTTGGTGTCCATTGCTGCCCGGTTCACAAACAATTTAATGCTTTCCTTGGCCTTTTTTACATTAAATGTCAACTACATTTATATCTTGAAGCACACGCTTCATGTTACATTTAAGCAGCATTTATCATTGGGGACAAAATTTATCACTTTCCAAATCTTATGATTTTAGTATTTGATTATATCTTTTACTTCTACACTGGTGGAATAAAGTTTTTAAAAATTCCCTTTATACAGTCTTTATAGGCAAAGTTACTAATGACCTAATGAATTCTTGTTAATCTCACCTTTCTTAATGTGTCATCTTCTACTTGTGTAAGTTGCTGGATGATTGGAACACAGCTTTCACAATTTTCTATCAATTTGTTTAAATTGACATTGTTCGTCTGCTGACTTTCATCTGCTGCTTCCAACAATCTAAGGCATTGAAAAAAACGCAAATGTTGAAAAAAAATAAATATACAAAAATTAACTTATATAATGGGAGAATAAAATCATTTGATAAAATCTAAATTCAAAATTGTCATCTTGAAATGTTAATAGTTTTGTATTGAGCAGGTCCAGCGGAACCAGGGTGGGGCCCCCAATAATTTGGAGAAGTGCATACGTGTGTATACATGTATGAAACAAAAACAAACAAACTGAAACCATTACAAATATTAAAAGCAGAATTTGCTTAAAGTAGAATAGAAAAATAATGAAAATGACAAATTCTCTGAAATTCTATATCTTGAGAAAGACACATTAAACAAGAGTAAACCATGCTGTTGGTGGGTTGTACAGGAATATTCACTAAAATGTGAAGAAAATTAGGGAGGAACAATGAAGCTACTTACAGTTCTGCTGCTTCTGTACAGAATATGATGATCACCAACAAAGGAAGGAAAAAGAAAAACATATGAATTAGGTAACTGCCCAGACAATCCAGAGAGAAGTTGTGAGTTAGTCAATAGAGGGACATATTTTAAACATTTTTACAAAAGTCATTTAGACCAACTGATGTGCAGCAATACTCCTAGGAGGCCATGCACACTAACGTTAGAAAGATGACGAGACATTTCTCATTTTTTTAAGGTCATTGATGTCTCCTGTTTGTGCTAAAACCCATGAATGCTACGTGTACACTGGTCTTGATGAGGGTCTTGCACAGGAACATCCAAAACTTAATTACTAAAATGCATCATCAGAGAGTTCTAAGACATAATTTGCAGAAATTAATTGAAATCATTTTTAACACGAGTATTCTTCAATAAATCATACAAATATCAGATAGTGCCCATATTGCATGCACTGAAAAACATTACTGAGCCAAATTGAATGGAGTCAGGGAGAGAGGTGAACGACCTGTCCTAAACAAAGACAGTGGAGCTCATTACCAGAACAAATTACCCCAATTTAGCATATATGTACAAACACATTTTGCGGCACTCTTAACCCTTAAGCTGCTCTGTATATTGCACCCCCTATGTCAAGTATATTTTGGGTGGCTCTTTGGGGCTGTTTTTAAAACTGTTTGCTCCTTTTCACCTCTATAAATTGTTTTCTGCTTATTGTATGAAAAAATGTTCCACACAAAAGTCGTTTAAATTTAATCATGTTTTAGTGTCACCCATTTTGGTATGAAACATTTTAGTTTTATAATGCAAACAATGCAAATGTTTTGAATATTCCTTTTAGCTTTTTGACATGTACATGCTTGCATAAACTAAAGCAGATTACAAAAACTTGTAAATAACTCAACATTTTCCTAAGTAAGGAGTGCCAATAACCTGCAGGATGTGAGAACAATACAATGAATCCAGAGTTAATCCGTTCGATGTGCACAATACTCATAAGCCAAGGGTATTATTACAATTGTGTGTGTATAAATGTACTTGGCAAGGCTACATAGATCAGAACACATGAATGTAGCAACACAAGGGTTAAGGAGTATTTACATCTAATATACGAAATTTGAGCTTCATAGTTCAATTCACCATTTCTAATCTAAGTGTTGCCCCAACGAAGCTCTTCAGAGTATTTCATCCACATCCAGAGCTCTATAGTCTAATTCTTCAACATTAGTTTTAACTTTACATCTGCAGTAGATCATTCACTATCTCATGAAGATGTAAACATGTTGTTAGTACAAATTTTCACTTTGTTTCTGCAAATATTGATGAACTCTTACCAACCTGGTCTGAATGCTTCAGACATACCGGTACTTTATTTTGAGTTTTTTCTTGACCCCACTTAAACTCAGTTCTAACACTAAAAAAAGTCTACACTTTAGACTACTAACACTAACACTACCTACGTGGCGTTAGCGTTAGTTTGCATCAATTTTCCTCTCATCAAGATTAAAGAGGCCATATGATTCATACTCATAGGCAAAGTCGCATTTATCATCTCGGTCAGATTTAAATTACATAAATGAATCTACAAATAAATCCGACGTAGAGTCGAAGTCAAGAGGCTGAGTCTGCTCGAGCCAGAGTCAGAAACTCGACAATAACCCCCGCCGGTAACTTTAGCTGGGGCAACCTTTGCGGCGCGGCCTTGCCCAAGGCCAAGGCGAAGCTGGCCGTAACGTTGGCGCTGGCGCCGTAGGTCAGGACCCAAGCCCAAGTTAGTGAATGACAGACAGGTAAGACCCATGCGACTTGCTTAAGAAACTGCATATACTTTCAAAACTACATGACAAGGTAGATAAATCATTACTTTACTTTTCATTACCTCGATATTGTTTCAAGCTAAGATACATTTGGTACTTGATCTCCTGCTGCGCTTCGCCGGGCCCGGGATCACTGTTTTCTGAGGACATGATTTACCGGTACCGTATTTCTTAATTGTGCGGTTAAATTCCGTACGTCCATACGCATGCGCTATGCGCAAATTTGATTATAATTAGTAATGAAAATCATTTCTAACCGGCTGTGCTTACTCAGGCAGGGAACATAATTTTTTAGATGCAGTTAAACCTGTGAGCTAAACCCAATTAGAGCTCATATATATATTAATAAAGCTCTTTGAGTTAAACTTATACGATGAATATAAATCTTAAGTCTCTTGCAAAAGGTACCAATTTGATACGATAGACTGCAAAATCGCATCTCTTATGTTAAGCCCCCCCCCCCCCCCTTTCCCCCGTGGCGATTTAAAAGGAAGAAGAACCTGATGGAAACAAATTTATATAGGAATAGGCCTAGAGTAGGTTTATCTTTCTGTGTTTCCCTACATAAAGAGTAAAGAATGTTAACGTTCAGAGAATTCCATTTTTATGATGTTCTTTTTTTTTCATTAATCTCTCTTCTGGAGGAGCTGCCCCCCCCCCCTTCTGCACCCTCATCAGATCGGTAGTTTTCTGTTCGCATGCCTTTTCCGCGCCCTTTCGTTTTCATTAATTAATGTCCCTTCTTTCAGTTACACCCAGTTGCATATCCAGGATTGAACTACAGCATGAGCTAAAATGACAGGGATTTCTTTGAACAAAGTCGAATTGAATAAAATATGCAACCCCTATGATCAACAGTGTGATATCACCACCCCCACCCTCCCCGACCCATACCTTCTTGAAAAAAAAAATCGAGATTATGATAATCCGTTGTAGAGAGAGAGCGGAAGTGAGAGAGATAGAGAGAATGTTTGGTTGATATTTTTAAAATGAAAATCTTTGCTTGACGCATAGAATTACTAAAAGACATTCTTTTAACATATTACTTTTTGGTTCACCCATAAAAATCAAAGATTTCCTTAAGTTGCATTTACTGACAGCATCGCAAAGCAACCAAAATCGTAAATCTTAGAAGAGCTTATATGTTGGGGTTTTTAACGAAAAAGTAAAGCATATGATATATTTATCCCTGAAATTCAAAAGACATTCAAC
>BQKZ01000449.1:0-39351 GCA_036244855.1 Temnopleurus reevesii | reverse complement strand
GGGGGGGGGGGGCTTACATCCATTGTGGTAAATTTTATATTGCGAATGAGGGGATTCTTGAATAATGAGCGCATTCATATTGCGAAACATGGGGATTCTTTAACCTCAAAGTTTAAAAACATTTCCCCTTTCAACTGCCTTATTGTGACGAAATTATCTGTTCCTCGCTTGGAACGCCACTTAAATGAATCTCTTCAGTGAATTTTAGGACTTCTGTTTCCTCTTCGACGAAACGACAGCCAAAATACAAATTGATCGGAAGATATTGTTCAATATCATAATACGATCAGCTTGATTGCGTTCATTGGCCCCCTCTATGCACTGGTGATCCCAAATAAAGACCAAAATAATAACAAAAGATGTACAAACACAGCCTCCGATCTCCATCCGTCAGCGCCCTCGTCCTGTGCTTCAATTCACTGCACGAACTGTATACATGGAAAACTGTCAATGCATATGCCTATGTTATTATTTATAAGATAAAGAATCAGAGGAGATAATTTGGATTCAATGTTTTTGATTCGCCAACAGCATCGAAAGCGATGGAGATTTAATATCAATTGAATATGCTTACAAACAGCTGAATTTCAGTTTTGGAACTCAATACCTGCATAATCAGATATCAGAATGTCAAAACTTATTCTCATTCTGTTGTTCATTGTAATTTCACATGAGGTGAGTAGATGCACTTAACTTATCTCCTACGTTTGTATCTTGCTTCTAAGATTTTTTTTAATTCTTCATCGTTTGTAAGGTGATGTTGAATTATGAAAGAGCTCCCTGGAATAGTTCGTTTAGGTTAATCAAAATCCTGAGTACATTAGTGCATAATGAGCAAAATATATTTTTCATGGACTTAATGTAACAGACATAATATACCCAACTCTATTTAGCTAAAGTGGTTGAGGATGTCACAAACACACTGGAAATACATTAGATATGATTACTCACTGCGTGATCTTAAATTGTATCTGAAGGAAATTTTCTTACTTTCTAAGATTTTTCCCCCCTTTTCCCCTTCTTTCTTATTGGCGGGGGAGGGGGGGGGGATAATAACGCTTTAAAACTATAAACAGAAAAGACGATAACGGCGATGATGATGATTATGATGATGATGATGATGATGATGATGATGATGATGATGATGATGATTAAAGTGATGATTATTGAAAAGTGTAACAATGATAAGTATTATGATAATAATATGTGTCAGTTATGGGTTATGAGCGCCAGATAGGGCAATCCTTTCGGCTAAGCCCTGGGTCCGCGGCTGGAATTCGCATGGAATCTGCATGGAAATGTCATCGATCATTAAACGAACATTTTCCTGACTCTCCAAATATCCAACATATTTCTTTCGCAAACTTGGACCTTAATCACCAGGGTACTTCTCGTACCATCCATCCAGATCTACCCTGTGACTTGGTCCGGTGCCCCTGGCTCATTTGATACAGGACTGCAGTGTAAACAAGCTAACAATGAGATCGCAATATTCATATTTACAGCAAACAATATTCAAGAGTGTTTGTAGCGATTCTGAGTGTGATGGAAAATATGGTGCGATATGAGACAACCGACTAACAAAATAATGTGCCCAGAAGGCAACCTAAACACCCTATTATCCTGTCGATTTTTTTCATTATGTGCATGATTTGATTGTCTTCTAGCAGTTTAAATCGACAAGTTCCAGAATACCAAACAAATCTTGACACATTTTCTACACCAAACGAATAAAAAGGAATACTGATGGTATACTAGTTGTACAAGATAATTCATAATTAATAAGCATTCCAAGAACAGTTCCCCAATTTTCAATTTTTGATGACGTTGTGTTTTTATTAGCATTGTAATTATGAATTATTATCATTATAATTATCATTATTATCATCATCATAATCATTGTAATTAATGATGATGATTTAAACCATACCCGTTTAAATACGGTAGTAATTATGAAACAAATGATTGGTTATTTTCATATCCAGTAATCATGTTATCTATACGTCTTGTTAAGATGAAATTATGTTTATTGATTTGTTTTTAGTATAAATGAATATGTTTGATTTTCAACAAACAGTGGAGTAATTACGAATTACCATACGGTATGCAGATATGCTATGATTTAGTCCTGTTTTATTTGTTCATTTAAGGTTGGAGGCGTGGTTAAAGTTTCATTCAAACTGAAGCATTACTCAAACACCGGTCATGATGAGTTAGATGGTGGATGCTGTGATCAATTTCTCTTCATATGCAATTCATGTGACAATCGCTTCAATCTTTGTTTTGGCAACGTGCAAAGGTATAAACTGATATATTTTGTTGGTATAATGATCGTAATCATTTTTTATCTTCTTGTTTTCAATAATCAGATATTCCTCAATGATAAAAAAGAACGATAACCACAATACTTATGAAATTGTTTTTATGATAATGATGTTAATAATGGTCAATAATGATTAAAAAACAATTACATGAATCATGCTTGACATTATAATTTCGCATATATGTTTTCCTGCCTACGTAAATATTTTGCACTCTGTTTTCACCCTAATTGATAATGATTAACTTAATTGTAAGTTCAAACACTAATATCAAGAAAGATGATCGCATCGTTAAGTTTATGGTTTCATCCGAGAAAATATTGCTTTTATTGAGCACCGATAATTCATTAAGAATCTAGAAATAGAAATAAATGCGAAGTATAACCTAATTTCTTCAACTGTTTATTAGTTTTTTAATGTCATCTTTTCATTTGCATGAGAAATAGTTTTAGCGTTCAAAGTAAGGAATAAAAAAAAAAGGCTAGATTCTCGAAAACAATAAAATAAATGCTGTAAATTGCTGATCGCATGCACGTCATAAAATGCAGTAGAATCTCGTAACAGAATAATGATTTTTATGAAGAAATAAACTATTTGCAAAAAGTTCCAAATGTCTTAGCTTTCAAATGAATATAAATTTGCAACTGTTTCCAAATTGTATTCAAACTTATTGAACTGTTTGTCGAATCTTAATTCCTTTTAAATAAGACTTTTCGTTTTGTGCTGGCGCAGCATTTAAGGCTTTTTCCTTTTAATTTAGAATCAGATTTTCACATAGCCTATGTGTGTTTTTTTATTCTCTCGTAGCTTATTCACGCTTCATCCCTGTCCGTACGGGAGCTACTCGACGGAGCGACTTTTGGCGGATAATGACAATTTTGAATTCCCATCTCACCTCGCTGGAGCTGGAGCCAATCCTTTGACACTTACAATAAATTCATGGACGGTGAGACCCAAACTTTCCTGACAAACTCTCATTTTTTTCCTTTCATTATCAAAAATTAAGACCATTCATTGTTAGTAATGCAAGATATAATCTGGGATATATGGAAGCAGAGGGGATGCTAGGCTGTCAATTGCCCCCCCCCCCCCCCAAAAAAAAGAATCTCAAATAGGTGAATGAATAGAAAAAAATGCTAGAAGTATATGTCGGTAGTTGGTAATTTATTATTTTTTCTTATTTATTGTGTGCTCAAAGCTGGCAAGAACCTTCAACCTTAGTCCAAATTAAGTATACTTAAATATTATTTGCTCTTTTAGAGTCAACAAAGAATTTGAAGATTTTTTTTGTTGAAAAGCTCAATTCTGTACCCGGACAATCAATCACCCACATGTAAACATGGTAGCAGACAATTGGGGTGGTAATGTGTTGGACTAACGTAGCTGACATTTCAAAATATCGCTTGAATCGTAAATCCGCTTTCGATTTTCATTTGTTATGTTCTGACTTTTCATCCATATCAAATCACATGTGTTGTAACAGCATCATAATTCAATGAAAATTACCTGATTAATCAGGTGGATTAATCCAGCTATTGATATCTTAATGTTTTTCACTATATAGCTTTGTCCAAAGTGTTGAAAGAGGTTTCATGTAAATATTATAAGATTCCATATCATGAAGTTAATTACATTTGATTTTTTGATGACATGTACTAGTTGTCTGAATCCGTATGATTAAAAAATAACTGCAGGAAGGAACATAATTAGAAACAGTAATATATCGATATTGTTTTTTTCTTCAATTAGATCGTACAGGTTGTTAATCCTATCACATTACCATCAAACTCTGTAGCACGTATAAATAAAATAATATTGTGCAATACTCTGGAAATAATAGGTATGATTGCCAGTAAAGAAAAATGGCGTTCTCAACCATTAGAGGTATTGTGTTATATTGTAAAAGAAAATTCTCAAATAAGCTGACTGCCCTGTCTCACAATATTCAGATGGATGAAAAACAAATAAGAATGCAAAAAATAAAGAAAATTGTCCAATACTGCTACTAATAAAATGATAATAACTATATCATCATTAATGATAATAATAATGATAGTAATTATAATGATAATAATAATAATGATATAATAATGATAAAAAAGTAATAATAATAGTAACGATAATAGTAATAATGATAATAATAATACCAATGTCAATGATAACAATAATACTTTGCTATGAGTAATTTGAGCATATGATCAGGATATGATTAAGATCAATGTATTATAATTATGACTTTTATTATTATTAGTGTTATTATTATTATTATTATTATTATTATCATTATTATTATTATTATTATTATTATTATTATCATTATTATTATTATTATCATTATTATTATTATTATTATCATTATTATTATCATTATTATTATTATTATCATTATTATTATTATTTTTATTATTAGTCGTAGAAGTAGTAGTGCTAGCAATAGTAATAATATAGTATTAATATCATATATGTCATCAGATATTCGAATAACATTTAGCATATATGGCACTTGAACTTATAATATACATTATTTATATTTTTTCGGATCAGGGTGGGTTCCGAGCAAATATTCAAGTATGGGACTACGACCCGCATAACTCAGATGATAAGATAGATGAGATAGGATTCAACTTCCAAGGTACGAAATACCAACCATATAGGTCATCATCGGACGCTCAAACTAAAACAGAATCACTAACCCACGGACAGGGTCAAGCAACGTGAGTATCACTCAATTCTTTTTAATTAAGCCCCCCCCCCCCCCCCCCATGCCCCATAGCATGGTCCACTTCAATCGATTGCTTAAGCCCCGGTCACATAGGGCCCCGGAAACACGATTCAACACGACTCTTTGTGTGTTCACAGTTACCTGCCTGCCAACAAAGAGTCGTGTTGAATCGTGTTGATTCCGGAGCCCTATGTGACCAGGGCTTAACATGGGTCTGTCCCGATTCATCAGATTTCAAACACCACTCGAAACGGAGAGACGCATTTGCAATCCTTGTGGCTTGATCATGGTGTTGAGAACTAGGGTTTACATGGACACATTATGCTGGAGGTTCATAATTATTCAAGTCGTGAACTCTTTCTTTTTGCAGGACAACTCTCATTTTCCCTGATTGAAAAGGTCTTCTTTTCATTCTACTTTTATTCTGTACAGCATCACGGTTGAGGTGAAAGTATATTGTCATGAGCATTACTATGGTACAACATCAGGGTGCGCCACCTATTGTCTGGCTCGAGATGATAACCTAGGACATTATGATTGTGATGCTATCACCGGCGAGAAGATCTGTCATGACGGATATGAAGGAGAAAACTGCGACCAGGTGAAGAAACAGAAAAATTCTGTTGTTTTAAATGTTAATGAAATTACGTGAGATTAAAAGCGAATGTCCGTGTCATGGGGTAGCTTAATATAGGAACAATTTCTCCCATGAGAATTATGATAATAACAATAATGATGAATACAATGACCTATCAAGGTGAATATGGTAAGATAGATAAATGGTTTATTGAATAAAAATCATTGCAGCTAATAGCTGAATTGTGATTTAAATTTACAAAGTAAAACATAAATAATATACAACATTGATAATATGACATGTGAAGTATAAAAATGGTGAGAGGTACAAGGTAAATGGGAGCATGAAACGCAGATAAAAAGGATACATACACACAAACATAAAGGTACGCACACACACATTCATACACACATTCAAAAGGACATATAAGCGTACATCATTTCAGCCGTATTCACACCATTCACGTTACTACACAATCTACACCAATATCCCCTAACATCTTGTACACACACAGACGGACACACATACTCACAGACACACACACACACATACACACATCTTATCTTTATCTCTCTCAGACACACATACTCACACTCTCTCCCCGACTTTCTTTCCCCCTCTTCATACTCGCAAAATTCCGGCACCTACAATGAAGGAAAAATAAAATCTGCGTTTCATCTACCAATAAAAAATAAACCACTGAAGTAAAAAACAAACAAAACGAATTATGGAACCATATATGAAATATACACTCAAATGCGAAAAACTGCATATTTTTTTGAATAACTGATTAATAATGAATTTTACCCGGTTTTTTGATAATAGTAATAATAATAATAAAAGTACTACTACTATTAATAATAATAGTAATAATGACAATTAAAAGCAATAATAATAATGATAATAAATTATGATAGTAATACTGGTAATCTACAGAGCGCACGTTTCCACACAGAGGCTGCAGCCAGCACCCACCAAGATGCAAGCATTTCAAGGAATAGATAATATTGTCAGATACCCGTTCACCCCAACTGCATTTAGTGCAGCACAATATGGAAAATTGTTGGCAAAAGGGAATAAACAACATGAATGGGGTTCGAACCACCACCCTCTGGTTGATTGAAAGGCACGAGTCAGAAACACGAAACCTCAATCGTCAAAATTAATTGAGGCCTTTGTGTATTTCTTTATTTTGTGTTTTTCCCCTAGTGTCAGCCTTCCCCTAATATATTAGAGTTCTTGGGATCACCTAAGTTTTGCAGGCGTGCGATTATTTTCACCCGAAGAAAAGTGGATTTTGTTTTGTTTTGTTCAGATGTGACTAAGCTCAAATGAACATGGTGTAGACTCTGCAGTTAAATTTACACCCATTTTGCTTTTACAGGCTACGAATGAATGCGATCCGAATCCCTGCTTTAATAATGGAGTGTGTACAGACCTTCACAACGATTTCAGCTGTACCTGCCAAACCGGAACTACGGGTAGATTTACTTTTTCTTCTTAGTTTAAAAAATTATTTACATCCACAAATTTACCATCTCTATGGTCTAAGAAACCATAGGCCCGTATCATGATATTATACGATTAATTTTGCAATTAATCGTATCTCTTTGGTACATATTTTGCCATAGACTTACGATTATTATTTATAATTTAATTGTATCTGTTATGTTACAGACCCTATAATATCGTACAAGTCTGAGAGATAATGAAGTTTTAGGGTCTTTGTAGGTTCGCTGGCAATATTATTTAGAATATTTTGCCTGCACCCAACTAGTATCAAACAAATTTGAATCTGCAAAATAAAAGTCATTAATACAAATGCATTATTATCACTCTGCGATTCAGGTCTCCAGTGCCAGACTGATATCGATGAGTGTTCCAGTAACCCATGTGTTAACGGAGACTGTTCCACCGCACCAACCGCCCTCAACCTCTACACCTGTACTTGCTATCCTGGTTATGAAGGGGTTAATTGCGACAATGAAATCAACGAATGTGCCTCATCTCCCTGTTTGAGAGGAGGAGCATGTTTTGATCTTACAAATGCATTCCTTTGCTACTGCCCAGCAGGGTCACAAGGTAATATGAAGAAAAACGATGTTTTATTCTGATCTCTACAAAAAGAAACTGCAATCTAAAATGGTATCAGTGAAGCGTCCTTCAGAATTCTGACACATTTTGTAAAATGTGAAAAGCATCCCCTTGTGAATGAAATATTTAGCTAGGCCTCCTTCAATATTCTTGCACGTTGTGGAGAATGTGAGCAACATGGTATAGATCAGGCATTTTGTCTGCAATATAATTGCTTTTCATGTCTGACACTCTCAGTAGACCTCTCCATTTTAATTGAAGCTATGAATGTGTACATTTTAATATATTTCGCAATACATATTTAAAAACAAAAAACAAAAATATTCAATGACGCAAGTTTTTGACGCAAATCAAACATACTTGAAATTCACAAACACGCAAGTCAATATGGACATTTTTTAATGATTTGGCTCCGTTGCATAATTCCATACACGATCTTTGTTATTGAAAATATGACTTTTAATGTAATTGATCTTAATGTAGGTACTCGATGTGAGATTGACGTTGATGAGTGCTCAAGCCAGCCTTGCCAACATGGCGGATCATGCACGGCGCCCTCATCGGTGTTGAACTATTATCAATGCGACTGCGCAGACGGTTACGTAGGAGTAAATTGCGAGGAGGATTATGATGAGTGTTCGTCGGCACCATGTCAACGGGACGGGGAGTGTCGTAACCGCGTCAATGGATTTGAGTGCATATGTCTTCCGGGTACTGCAGGTAACACAAAACAACAACTCCTCCCAAAAAAGAAAGAAAACAAATGAAACAAAATAAACAAATAAACAATCAAAGCATTGCGCCATAATCGATCTTTCCCAGAGTAAACTAATTAAATTTCATGTAACAAAAAGTGATCTTTGTGTGAGATTGTCTACTTTCGAAATCGATGCAGTTGGATCACAGATGTCTGCTTATATATAAATAATATGTGCATATTTCTGTTCAAAAGCTTTGCTTTGCTCCTTCATTAATGTCATTAGAAATGTATCTTTCCATAACTTAGACTGCATTTTTTCGTCGTCAACTCGATCAATAGGACACTGTCGTCGGCTATTATTATCATGGCTCTTGTTGAGCCACCATGAAATTTGGCATAAAATTTAGATTAAAAAATGGGAAAGGATTGGATTGTGATATGGCCTTGTGGACAGGCTGCCTGCTGCTTAAGAATGTAGGGAATTCATGCATTTTTTTAAAACCAGAATTGCTGCTAGCATCTGGAATACATAATGTACATCACAAATCTTTGGATGAAAAGAATCACTCCATTTCTTTGATATCTTACAGGTCTACTTTGCGAAACAGACATAGACGAATGTTTGAGTTTTCCGTGTGCACATAACAGCACCTGCAGCACTCCTGTCATCAATTCCTACACCTGTGATTGCCAGCCAGGTTTCACTGGTACCAATTGTGACGTCATTATTGATGAATGTCTCTCCCACCCCTGCATGAACGGAGGGACTTGTAATGATTTCATTGATGCTTTCCAATGTACATGCCCTCAGGGTACCACAGGTAAGTTCATGTAGACCATGTTCGTGTCTTCACGAAATGATAGTAGCTAAAGGAAAGCCTTGCATGAAGAGAAAGAAAAATCCCGACATAGCAATATTATGAAGAATGCGTGTTAATTCTACATAAATAAACATTTCAATGAAATATGATTGTGACTTATGATTATAATTGTTTTGTGCTATACGGTCAATTAGTAAAAATGCATTCCAAGTTACCACGGATGTGTTCATCTGCATATGCATCCTACGGATTGTACATACCAACAGGGTTCTGCGAATAGGTTAAGCTCAATTCGTGTTCCAATGTACATGCCCTCAGGTTACCACAGGTACATGTAGGTTTATATTGTCCGTGTTTTCACGTAGTGAGGGCATCCAACACATAGTGTAGCACGAGGAGTAAGAAATACCGACATACCAACAGAAGAACAGATCTCATTGTAATTTTGCGTCTTATGACTGTTTCGTGCACTTTGTAGCCTTTTTGGAGCGATTGAGACCGTCATGCTTTTATCATTGTAGTAATTGTCATAATTATCACTGTTTTGTACAGGTGTTCGATGTGAGATCGACATTGATG
Source organism: Temnopleurus reevesii (assembly GCA_036244855.1). Lineage (NCBI taxonomy): Eukaryota > Metazoa > Echinodermata > Echinoidea > Temnopleuroida > Temnopleuridae > Temnopleurus > Temnopleurus reevesii. Next base: position 29,537 of record BQKZ01000449.1, on the reverse strand, counting down.
AATGCCAAAGTGAACCTTGTCAGAATGGAGCTGTATGCATCACACAACCAGGCCAGCTCAACTATTTCCTCTGCTCCTGCTCGCCTGGATTCCAAGGTCTGTACTGTGAAAACAATATCGATGAATGTCTGTCCAGCCCATGTCTTCAAGGCGGAATCTGCATAGATCTGATTGCAGACTACCACTGCAACTGTTTCCCTGGTACATCAGGTTAGAAAATGCATTCCTCTTTTCACAATGCTATAGTCAAACCGAGTATGCCGTCAAAACATTTGACTTCATTCCATCAATATTTTGACAAAGAGATTGGTTGGTTTTGATCTTCATTGCTCGTCACGACTTACTTATGATGAGTTTTTGGCATTAAAAAATTCACATTATGAATTTGAAATATTTTACAGAATACCCAACGTTGCACATAATGTATCATAGTTATTGCATAAATTGCTTTTAACGTTCATTGGATGTACGGCATAATTCATTTTATACCACATCTCATATCTACCCACTTGATAGAAATAGAGGGCGGTGTGGTAGAGGGATCATATTGCTTAAACATATTAATTAACTCCGTTATTCTTTTGTGTTCTTTTTCTTCCATCAATCGTGATTTTCTTAACATGAATTGTATTGGCTTTTGATTCATTTGCAGGTGATAACTGCGAGATTGACGTCGACGAATGTGCCTCTAGCCCATGCCTAAATGGCGGCGATTGTTTTACATCTCCGGACCGACTGAACCATTTCGAGTGTGACTGTCTAGAAGGCTTTGTAGGGTTAACATGTGAAGCACATGTTTGTGATGCCGATCCGTGTGCCAATGATGCTTCTTGCGAGATTGTAAATGACGAGATAAATTGCCGATGTCAACCTGGATACGAAGGTGCATTTTGTGAAAGCGAAGTCGATGAATGTTCGAGCAATCCTTGTCAGAATGATGCCACGTGCTATGACACTATTAATGGTTATGATTGCGTGTGCCCTCCGCATTATGGCAGTGACAACTGCGATATTGACTTTAACATGTGTAGGTTATCCTTATGTGAAAACGGAGCGACGTGCGTTAACTTGCCAAACGATTTCCAGTGTCAATGTGCAGATGATTTCTCAGGTGATCTTTGTGACATGGTGATCGATGACTGTTTGTCACATTCTTGTGCGAACGAGGCAACCTGTATCGATGGAATTCTCAGCTACACCTGCCTTTGCCAACCTGGATTCTACGGAACATTGTGCGACAGTGACATTAATGAATGTTCATCAAACCCTTGCAAGAACGGAGCTTCTTGCATTAATGACGTAAATATGTTTACGTGTCAATGTCTTCCGGGATTCGAAGGAACTCTTTGCCAGGATATTGTCGACAATTGCTACAACTCTCCGTGCGAGAATAATGCTACCTGCATTAACGGACTTGCAAACTTTGAATGTAGATGCTCAGCCGGATTTACGGGAACAACCTGTCAGACTGAAATCAATGAATGCACGAGTGAACCGTGTAGAAATAACGGCACATGTTCGGATAACATCGGCGAGTACAGCTGCGATTGCAGAACAGGATTTGACGGTGTCAACTGCGAGGTGAATACCGATGATTGTTTGGCAAACGCATGTCAGAATGAGGCTACCTGTGTGGATGGGATCAACTTGTATACATGCATCTGTCAGCCAGGATACATTGGGCAGTACTGTCATCAGAATGTGGATGAATGCAGGAGTAACCCGTGCCACAATGATGGTTTGTGCACAGATCACATCAATGGATACGTGTGTACCTGTCAGAATGGCTACCATGGAGTGAACTGCGACTGCCCACCTGGAACAGCAGGTAATGTCCACACACTTTTATTTACGGAATGGATTCAATTTGATTTAGGAGTAAATTCTAAAGGTCAAGCTCGAGATGAATTTAATGGTAATTCTTTGTAACATCTTAGGGATACACGATGCCCTAAGTTGAATCGTTCTTTATTCTTGTTGATTTATTTGAAAACATATACATACAAAATAGTGAATAATAATTAAGAAAAACGTCTCCTCAAATCCGGTACAAGGCCAATATTTTCCAGGTGACTGTGATAATCCCACAGCATCAATAGTGAATAGCCTATTTTCTGAGTTATACACCATAATAGGCTCTTCTTCAGGTTAATATATGTCAAGACATGCAAGCGGTATTTTGCTGACCGATGTCATACAGATATAGATTTTTTTTAAATCAATATACTCTATTTCCGTAAAATTAAATTGAACCCCAAATCAACATTCCTTTGAAATGCTATTAAAATCGGAACCAGCTTGTGATTGTTGTGTCTGCATGGTTCAATACACATCGTACGGATCTATTGTCCCATGACCCACTTTATTTGACGGAAATAGTTACTATCCTTTAAAACTTTCTCTCTCTATCATACTTCAGGTGAACAATGTGAGATTGATGTTGACGAATGTTCTAGTCTACCTTGTCAGAATGGCGGAGTTTGCTCCACCTCGAGTGACATCCTCAATGCATACACCTGCACCTGTCGACCTGGCTATACTGGTCCTAACTGTGAAATCGACGTGGACGAGTGTGAATCAGACCCTTGTCAACATGGTGGCATCTGTGTTGAGCTAGCCACTGGGTATTTCTGCTGGTGTCCTAGTGGCACCGCAGGTGAGTTACTGTGAAAATGATGATCATTTTGTATTCAAAGGATAATTTGAACAATGATGATTTTGTAATGAATAGTAAGACGTCAGTCACGGATCACACTGATGAAATTTCACAACTCATCTTTTCTTAACATGTTGGTGGAACAGAATTGAAAACCGTTAAACTGTTAAAAGACTGGAACTTCAGAACAATGTTTCAGACCTACATATTGTTGCTAAATCGAATATCAAAAGAATGAATACAAAATGAGATGACTTTTTACACTCAATTGAATACTGATTTTTAAACCTACAACCACATTCATAATTTTAAGTGCTAATATATTAAGTAATTTGAGGGGTCCAAGAAGATGATTTGCTCGACATTTTTCTGTTTTTATTTTTTTTTCTCAATCAGGTAGCAATTGTGAGATTGATGTGGACGAGTGTCAGAGTTTCCCTTGTCTGAATGGGGCAACGTGTCTTACCTACCTGGGCATTCTTGACGCGTATGAGTGTCACTGTGCCCCTGGTTTCCAAGGTGTTCACTGTAGCAGTAATATAGACGAATGCAGTTCGCAACCCTGTGCTAATGGAGGGGCATGTATCGATCTTATCAATGGATTCCGGTGCGATTGTCCTGCTGGAAGTTCAGGTATGTAGTTTTAGAGGGCGGTTTCATGAATCAGACCATGTGCATCATTTATTTAAGTGGCAATGAAAGGGTAATCATTACGCGTTAATGGAGCATTCTATTCCTGATAATATTCAGCGTGGACAGAATCATTCAAAATATTTTCAGCTCACTGACATTATTAGGTATGTCAAGCAAATACCGCTTATTTTTCGGTGCGAAATGCGTTTGGTCCGTATGCGAGTGAATATTCCTATATTTCGCGTTCATATTAAATCAAATCATAAATAGTGTGTTTTGGTAGGTAAATAAAGCTTCAAGTTACTATATTGGCATATTTCATCGCCATTTTAATCATTCTCTCCTCTCTCTCTCTCTCTCTCTCTCTTGCTCTCCTTCTCTCTCTAATTCTTCAAACATGAAGGTGATAGATGTGAGATCGATGTAAATGAATGTCTGAGCACACCATGTCAGAACGGAGGTCATTGCTACCAATCACAAGAGCTGGACAATTACATATGCATCTGTCCACCAGGATATTCAGGCTTACATTGCGAAAGTAACACAAATGAGTGCCTCTCAAACCCTTGTCAAAGGAATGGAACCTGTACTGATCAAGTCAATGGGTATCGTTGTGATTGCCCCGAAGGGAGTTCAGGTGAGTGAAACTCTTTCAAAGTTATGAATTACTGTTTTAATTAACATTACGTGTATCCCGTGATCAATTATGACAATAGCTTCATGGTAATAGCTATGTGGATTCACATAATGAAGGGGAAGTCTAATTGAATTCTAGGTATATTATTTCCCTTTCCTACGCCATTTCCAAAGTATCATCATAAAATAAGTACGATAGAAAAGACAGTATATGCATTTTATAGGCCTACCGTGAATAATTATTATTCAGGTCTGTCTGCGTGATACAATGGTCCATACATTCCATTTTGTTTTCATCCTATAGGTATACTATGTGAAGATGATATCGATGAATGCAAGTCTTCCCCTTGTCTTAATGGTGCTACCTGCACGGAGGACGATGATACACTTAACGAGTATCACTGCACTTGCCTAGATGGGTACCTTGGAGAGAACTGCGAAGGACATGTCTGCGACACCAATCCTTGTCAGAATTTGGCCACGTGCAAGTCTGTTGGGGATGATGTCACGTGTCTCTGTTTACCCGGCTACCAGGGTTTATTGTGCGAGGAAGAGATCAATGAATGTTCCAGCAACCCTTGTTCCAATAATGCCACGTGTCATGATGAAATCAATGGATACATCTGCCAGTGTCCCGATGGCTTTGGGAGCAGCCACTGCGAGGTCGATACTGAGACTTGTCGTTCAGATCCTTGTCAAAATGGAGCGATATGTACGAATCTTGTGAATGCTTTCAAATGCCACTGCTCGGTTGGGTTCACTGGAGTTCTTTGTGAAGAAAACATCGATGATTGTTACAATCATATATGCCTGAACGATGGGGTCTGCATTGATGAGGTAGCTTCATATTCATGCAACTGTAAAGATGGATTTACAGGGACATTGTGTGAAGAAAACATCAATGAATGCTTTAGTAACCCTTGCCGAAATGGAGCTACTTGCACAGATCATATCGATGGCTACACGTGTCAATGTGTCTTCGGATTTGAGGGAACACATTGCAGAAATATAACGGACAACTGCTTTGGGAACCCTTGTCAGAATGGTGCAACTTGTATCAATGGCTTTGCTTCATATTCATGTAACTGCCCTGAAGGCTTCATGGGATTCAAATGTGAGGTGGATATCAATGAATGCCTCAGCTCTCCTTGTATGAACGGTGCGAGTTGCATCGATAAAGCGAATGGTTATCAGTGTGTTTGCAGATATGGATTTCAGGGACTCCACTGTGAAATTAATCCCAATGATTGCATTGGAGTCGTTTGTTTGCATGGGGGAACCTGCGTTGATGGATTGAATAATCATGTCTGTCTCTGTAACGTAGGCTACGAAGGCACCTCATGTGAGATCAATATCGATGAATGCCAAAGCAATCCCTGTCAAAATGAAGCTACATGTGTGGATATGGACAACGCTTACACCTGCCAATGTGCCGATGGGTATGAAGGGTTGAACTGTGAGGTAAACACCCTTAAATGCTGGAGTAACCCCTGTCAGAACGGTGCTCAATGTATTGACGTACCGGATGGTTTCACATGCCAATGTGCCGATGGGTACACAGGTACCTTCTGCGAACAACGTATCGACCTCTGCGCAAGTGGACCTTGTAAGAACGGTGGCAGCTGTTTCCAGATTGCAAACTTTTATATTTGTTCATGCGTGAGTGGGTATCAAGGGTTCGATTGTACAGAGGACATTGATGATTGTCGTTTTAATTCTTGTGCCAACAACGCTACGTGCATTGATGGTTTCCAAGTGTATACCTGCTCATGTGCAGTTGGATTCAGTGGGCGATTCTGTGACGAGGACTTGGACGAATGCGTGTACGAAGACGTTTGTCCACCAGCTATGATGTGTGAGAACTCGTATGGTGGATATGGCTGTGTGGAACGTCCTACAACACAACCTACACTGATCGGACCATGTTACCAGGAGACTTGTTTTAACGACGGGACATGCCTGCTCCTCAACTCTGAATACAGGTAAGAATTGCAGGATTTCTTTATTCATGTGATAAGCATGCAGCACATGCAATTACTCAAGACTAGTAATTGAACGATAATTGAACCATTCAATTGTCATTCAGTTTTCTTTCATCGCAATGACAGTTGTATAAAAAATTAGAAAATCGTGTCATTTGGAGTGGATTTGGAGTGGACAAAACGATTATCATCATTCATGTAATTGTGTAGATGTGGTGTCATCTTTGCAGTCGGATGTTTCTTCAAACATGGCTTTCCTTGCCCAGTGATAATTTTATTTTCCCTTGCAAGTTGCAGATGATAAAATCTTTCAGATATGTATCTACATGTTTGTATTTGTTATATTGCAGTTGCTCCCCGCTATCAAGAAATCAGTTTTGGTCGGGGTTGTCTCATGTTTACTCATATTTGTTTTTACATCTAGGTGTCTTTGTCGAGAGGGATTTACTGGAGACCTGTGTGAAATCCAGCTTGATGTTTGCCTATCATCTCCATGTCTGAATAACGGAACTTGCATACCTCCTGATACCCAGTCCACAGTAGCTATTCATCAGTGTCAATGCATCGACGATTTTATTGGCCTCAATTGCGAAACGAGTAAGACATGTATTTATGTTTTCGTGTAAATAAAAAATATTGTTTACCTTTTATTGAGTAAAGTAAGTGAATGATATTATGTGGTCTTGTATATAATGAGATGTCTCTTTTTAGTTATATGAAAGGTTATATAATTAACTATTATGCCACAAGACTATTTTGGTTACATGTTTGTAATTAATTACCCGATTGCTGCCGATATCTTGCATTTGTTCCTTTTACCCGATGAAACTACATAGTTTTAGAGTAATTCTTCTTCGAAATCTTCTTAAGGATTTTAATGAACATTTCCGTCTGAGCAATGGTTGAATGCTTCATCGTTGTCAAATGTTCAGTTACTTATAGAAGAGAATTGAAAATTCACTCTTTCATATTTTCTTTTCGTGCATTTTGTAGGCTTGAAAGGGATTTTCTACTTGATTGCATTGGAGAGTCATATCAACAATGTAGACGGTCTGAGCAGTCGTTTTGCTGATTTGATATCCTTGGCTTTAGGACTAGATGATACGCCTGTAGAGGTCACCCTCTACAACATTTCGCACAATGTAGCTGTTACTGGGTAAGTTATAACGAATTCTGGACTCCTATCTTTGTTATGTCTACTCGTCACATGTAATATTTACTCGGCCCACTTTCGACTCACTCTGAAGCTCCACTAAACTCCAAAGCATTTTTTGATTATTTTCTTGCACTTCTTCGTTCGACGTTGTATTTAAGGTCTGCTGTGACAAGTATAATATGTAGTCCCTCCTCCCTCCCCAGACAAAAAGTTTCTTTGGAAAATGCTGAATTCCCGTCATTGGATGACAATGGTCTCTTTATTTCTCTCTTGAGTGAAATATGATGTTTTTACAAGGATAAGAAAGCTGCAATGATAATAAAAGGCGATTAATCCAAATGAAATTGGATTTATCTTTGCCCACTTTGTGTTGTATCTCCTTTTTGAAAGTTGAAACCGAGTTTTCATTTTGTTAACGCATGTGATAGAGCAATCAACATTGATTGCATATAATGCTACCCAGCTTCGATCATTGCTAAATTATGAATTTATCACTTCATTTTATTCAGGCAAACTTATACCGATGTCGGATTCTATTCCTATATTGATGGGAACTTTGCCCGAAGCTCAGATATCGAAGCTGGTCTCTCTGGGCTTGAGATCGAAACACAGGACTCAATCATTGCCCCTTTCAAGATTTTTGTCCTCCGTTACCCAACAACACCCGTCGTGACTACTACAAGCAAATCGGATGGGTCTGCTCCAAGCAACGGTTTACTGGTAATGCATCAACTATGTCTCTATTGCTTTCAAAATCTCACCCGGTAAAAAGGGGCAATACTCTCATCCCATTTCAATGTCATATCATCGTATAATATTCGCAACACGTTTAAGAATATTTGAACATCTACAGTATGTTCCCATCGCAAATTACTTGCTTTAAGATGACTGAAGTAGAAAAGGGGAATCGCAATACAAATCTGGTGACGCATGAGTTGTATTTGTGATGTTAAGAGAGCGAATCATATTATTTGTTGTTTTACTTGGTATTTTGCTTTTACACAAACGATTATTTGGACTCATGACTATAACCCATCTTTTAAAATTAACATGCTTAATTTAGATCCATTATTTTACAATTAGTATTTCAAACGATTGCATGTTAGAACTTTGGTTTAACTGTATCGAAACAATTCATTGAAACACTCTTCTTTTTACAGATTGGAGATGTCTTCATTCCTTCGTGGATGCTCGCCCTAATCGTCGTCCTTATCGTCGTCGTCATCATCATGGCCTTATCTGGTACAATGTATATCAGAAGGTAATGCTCACATATTACTTTATATAGAAATGCATGTAATTAACATGATTACTAATCTTCGGAAGGATAAATACTACCATTAGCACTTTATGTAGCTTTGATATTGATTTTCTCAAACGTTGTGTTATGAAAAGCCCTGTATTTAATAATGGCGAAAGAAAATTACAAAATGAAAGTATTTTTTCTTTGCTGTAATTGATAAGTTATTCTTCTTCTTTGTAATGGATGCTCTACCTACCTGTGTATTAAAATGGTAGTTAGGATTTCTTTTTCTGGCTATTGTCAATATATCATTCCAGAGTCCATGTACAGCAGATACAATATACTGCTCATTCTTTATACATCTAATTTTATCGTTACCAGGTTACTGGAAAGAGAGTGAAATGCAATATCGAGCATTCGCCTAAAACGTGTTTACCTTTCTTTTTTTATGTAGGACGAAGAGAGCCCGAGACATGGACGTACCAGACGCTCTTGCAGGTAGTGCGGGTGCTGCTGGCCCAGGATATCTAGCTGATGCTGTACAGACGTCTATGATGTCCAGTAAACCTAAAGGCTTTGAATCGAACCTTATCCCAATCGTAGATCCCAATGACAGCTCTATTGCCTACGACAATCCCATCTATAGCGAGAACGATGGTCCAGAGTTACATGATCCCTATGCGTCTTTAAGTGCTGCATGTAATGGTGATAGATACCAAAGCAACAGAACAGAAAACATTTATGCTATACCCGAGTCCACATAAGGTTGGAAACGCCCCAAAATATGGCTGTTATTTCTCTTGCTTCTGCAGGCCAGACAGCTGTGGAAAAAAAAATAATTTTATTGATCAAAATATGGGTTTGCAGCTGTCTTTATGAACATGATAAAAAACGTCATCGTTAGTTGATTATAACTGAGCAGATTGGTATATTTTGCATGATCAGTAACACAATGGTAACCTTTCACTTCATTCCCTAACTCTGACCTAATATGAAGCATATTACGCGGGTTTAACCCCATTGTCTACAAAATACTTTTCAATGGTTCGCAAGCCATGTGGATTTTCAGACAACATATTAGATGAATTCAATGCATTGCATTATTATCATAAAATAAAATGTGCATTTACATATTTATAGTCAGCTAATGTAGAACAGTTTTATGTCGTGTATACATGGTAGGTGTCAAACTGTCAATGCATCGTGTTTGATTTTGCTTTATCATAGTGAAGCGCGGGGTAGACTGATAATAATATATCAGAAGCATTCAACGAATGCAAATATTGTAGTCATTTGTTGAGGAATATATTAGGTCATGACATTTAGTCTGTATCATTTTTAAAAATAATTTTAATCTACAAATACGATCAATTTGCTGTTCCACATCAGTAAATTAATCGTTTAATCATACTTGCTGCAGCATAACCTAGATTTGCGTCGCATTTGTATCTATATAGCTGATAGAATTAGACATCATAGAGATGATTAATGTAATTTCGTACAGTGAAATTTAATTTGTTATCTTGTACAAGTAGACAGGAAATTTGAAAATGAAAAACCTCTTGCATAATTTCCAGTGATAGTATGAAAATACAGCATGTTTATTCAACAGGGAGAAATTCTGTGTTGTTAATTCTTTGTTCTTCGTTAGAAGAACTTCACTTGTTTTCTAATCTAAATTACAAGTTACCCTGTGATTCTAAGTTGTATTCTTCATATGATGGGACGGTTCATTTTTTTGTCTATCTCACAAATCGAACAGATTTCAGAAAACTCATTGCTTTGAATAAGTTAGCACATGTATTGTTAAAATTATGTATACCTACTGAAATTAAATTTTTTAATAAAATTTATAATTTGTTTATACCCTTGTAGTTACATTTCATTTTGTTATGGTATGTATGGTAAATGAGGATATTAATGATTATAAAGGGAGTAATAAAACGTCATTTTTGCTCCGAGCTTATCTCCCCTTTCAAAGGAGAGGTGTCAAGTAACGAATTAAAACATTTCTCAAGGAAATTAACATGTGCCTAGGAGTTTACACGACAGGGCACACATTAGAAGTGAACATATTACTGTTAAAAAGTCATACACTTGTTTTTACATAAACCCATGTCAAAATGGGCCATTTAACTCTATGCATATCTTAGACAAGTTATTTTTTTCAAGTAGTCGATGACCAGATTTTACTCACGTTTTAATCTATGTTCACATTCAAGAAAATTATTTTTAACGCCATGCACTCCCCAGAATTTTGCACAAATTGATCAAATCCAGAACTAGGGAGGGCGGGCAAAGCATGTCTTGCTTAAAATTAGGCCAAACCAAGTGCAAAAAGTTTTCAGGATGTGTGGATTGAACATCAAAGGAAATGGACTGGTTCCAAATGTTAGCATAAGAGCAGCAATAAAAAAAAACCAAAACATTGCACATCTTGTATAAAACATTTTTTTTCATGAAAAGAATTTTGGCAAAAAGTCATTTTGCCAAAGAGTTTTTACAGACGGTGGGAAAGATTGACGAAACTTTTCCAGGGAATTATATTTTTCATGACAAATGTGTTGTGCATATTACATGACTAAGAAAGATGGCTTACCAAATTATTGGTACAAGGAGCTTCTACAGAGACCTAGGCAGAGTTAGAAAAGTGCAGCGTTACTTGGGATTATCTTGTTTGATCATGATCCTCGCACATTAGTTCATTAGGATAATTTCCCTGAGGGAGGGTATGTCTACTTTTTTGGTTGTGGTTACAGGTATTTAGCTGACACACTTTATTCTATTTTGAAACCGTAAGTATCTGCCTTCCAACAGGGATCAACTTTTCAATATATTTGTATAAAGGACCCTCAAATAAGCAACGTAATATTATATACGATTTTAAATACAAGTGAACAAATATCATAAATGAATCATGAACTAAATCCGCTTTACACTAATTTTCCATGTTGCATTTTCTATCATTTTGGCGCAGCCGGCCACAAAATTTGTATTGTGGATATAGCTTATTTTGCTTCCAAATACAGATTTTGGATTTACAGTTTACTGTTTGTGTACAAAGAAAAAGTCTATTGTAAAATGCTGATCATGATGCCTTAAGACCTGCATTCTGACATTGTAACCTACATCTTCTCGCGACCGATGGAAATGATAAATGTTTTCTGAAGGAGCAGGACCTGCACATAATTACCACGTGATTAGGTGAATTACCTCGTTGTTTTTAGAATATTGCATTTAGAAATACAATCATGTAAAGTTAAAAAGAAAAAAAAAACATCTTAGCCAAAGCCTTCTTGGACAAAAAACAAATACGCCCCATCATGTTGCTACAAATTCTTAAAAGGTTACAAACTACGTGACAAAATCAAACTCGCCAAATTGAACCCGAAAGCTTCAAACGTCGAAAATAGAATGCAAAGTCATGTATCCGATTCTTTTAAACAATCTATTCTTGAAAGAGTTGTTGATGTACTGCAACTATTCGCTATTGTCAATTCAATGTTTTCATGCTTGAAAAAAGAAGACCATGTTGTAAATGAGCCGGATGATGGTCTAGTATCTTTCATATGTAGATTGGCCTACAAACCCCTGACTCAAGTACAAAACACAAATCCATTTCATTTTTATGTCATTTACTAAAAAGATCCAAAAACTACTTTTCTATATCAAAATGGCTTTTCAAAGAAAAGAATCTTGAATCTTAAATTTAATCTAACCTTCAACTTATCACATGACTCCGTTGAGTCACGCTGTTTATAATCATTATATTTCCACGCTTGATTTTGTTTTCACCGTGAAATTGATTTGCTTTGTTACAAAAAGTTAGAACTTGGGAATCTTTTCAAAGCACAGGCACACACCTCAAATATACCATTTTGTACCCTCTAGGGTCCACACAATAGAGAAAATCTGTTTTGTTCAGCGCAGGTACAATAGTTTCTGCCATTACTTTGTTGAATGTGGGCATTTGCGTGGGTTGTCGAATAAAACATGCTGTTGACAATATTTTATAAGGTCATATCGCACAAATCTGGGATGTTTTCATTGGTATGAGGGTTATATTACTTAATTCTTACTTATTTTGTGGCATGTTGTAACAATTTCTTGCTTCAAAAAGGAGGGAAGTATCATGGTGTCTCTTTGTAAGATGGACTGGTGGCTCGCAACTCTCTTGCTCCAGACATTTCTCCTGGTACAGGTGAGTCATAACATCCGATATTCAGTTCATCTGTAGATTAAACAATGTTGAGCATGTTGAGAAGGAAGATTATTATTATAATAGCCGACTTCGCTTTTCATTGGTTTGAAGAGCCTAGCATAAATGTGTGTCGCTGTTACCATCCTGTGAAATACATTGCATATATAGTTAATTTCCAATCCTACTGATGAAGCGGAATTAATATTTTTGGATCGAGATTATGCAGATTAAAAAATATGGACAGTTCGTTTTGTTTACTGTAATCATGCAGGTAATCAAAGCCGTCTAAAATTTGAAATATGTCACTTGCGGGGGCTGAAAATCTAATTTTAACGTTCTACACCTGAACCATTTATTTTAATGATGTTTGGATAATTCAGCATTTCTGTGATGTTTGTTTACTCCTTTTACATCTTATTGTGTACGTGCGAGTTACATATTGCATTCAATCTTTGTCTGCAAATTAGATTTTTTAATGGAATGAAGATTAAAAAAAATACACTCTTGCACACTCATTGCTTTCTCAAACGAACGTGAGTGGGCATCAGGTCAAATGTCTGTTTCTTTAGTTCTTTGTAATATTATGTAGCCTCGATGGATATAGTATTGAAATACAAGAAATTAAGTAAAACATCAATGTACATGGAGTTTACATTGAAGATACTTATCCACAATACTCATTATAAGTTCTGTCTTTACCTCCCTATACATGCAGGTGTGCGGTGTGGTGAAAGTATCAATGAAACTGAAACGTTATGAGAATCATGGTCATCACCAGATGAACGATAGGTGTTGTGACCCTCAGCCTTTGGTGGTATGGGATCCATGTAATGATTGTGACAACAGGTTTGATGTCTGCTTCGATAGAATATCAAGGTGAGATGAACATCTCGTCCCCTCTCCATTCCTCTCTCCGCTCCTATATATCATATATTCTAATTCGTCCTCCATCATGTCCACCATCAGTTGAAAGATTAGTATTGAACCATGGGGGCTTTGGGGCGCTACCCCCTGCATCAGAGCTACTGGCACAGAATTTGAGGAAAAGGGGTGCCAAAGGTGAGCTGATTACTTTTTTTCGGGGAGTTGCTTGTCAGCCCCGTTAGCCCCCAGGCCTTCCCACCGGCGAATCTGAGAGGGGAGCCAAAATATAGCTAATGACTTTTCCCTTTTGCTGTTGTCAGCTCCTCAAAGATTCCAGTCCTTCCTTTTCTCTCTAACAAGACGACGCGGACAAGATGATGAGGCAGTATAAGCCAAAACTGAATTTCGTTACTATTGTTATTATCATTGTGATTGCACCTTTTGATGTTGTCACACTGGAATGTTTAGCAAACTTATGCCCGATGTATGATGACTTTTCCAAACACGTTGGCATACGTCGAATACGTTATCATGGGTACGTTCTAAATGCGTCAAAAACCTATAGTCCTGTTATGCTAGAACTTCAAGAACAAATGAAATATGACATTTAAACAATTGACTCATACTCGTTGCATAAGTTACATAAACGTTACGCAATGGTCGACAAATTTTGCCATACGTTACTCTTACGTCGAAGTACACCAGTCAGTCACCATGGTATTTGCTTGTTGTCAAAATCAGCATTTTTGTATTTGTATAGAAACATCTGTAACATTATCAAATTATTAATATCTACGTGATCACCGTCGTTCCCTCGATTTTATTGATAATGAATGTTGCATTTTCTATTTTCCTAGTGATTTAGATTTCCACACCTGTCATTACGGAAAATTTGAAACGAAACGTCTTTTTCCTGATGACGATGATTTCTACTTTCCTGCAATACTCCCGACATTACATGATACCTACGTACCAAACCCTTTCCTTATCAACATTACAGACTGGCAGGTAAGACATACACTCCAAACACTGGGATGTTAAATTATTAAATACCACACTCGTGCTTACCGTATTCTGAAGTACATGAAGTACACGTTAAAAACAGTGCTGGATTGAATTAATTGTTATGGCGTTATTTGATGTTTTGGTGTGAAAATAATGCAATTTATTTAAACTTGGTGTTAGAGCTCAATCAATCTATTTTGTCTTCTTACACATTAATATGCAGAATAATCATTAGGTACGGTAGGTGTGAAACGAATATTATCGTTTTATTCTACTTACCTTTTGATCTACTACTTGAACTCGAAATGATGATAAAAGTAGATTATTGAATTGAATCTTGGGTAGAACTTCGGTATGACGTAATTTGAAATGATTAGTGCCGATACATAAATCAGAAGCGGTAATTTAAAACTTTTTTTTAGAAATATAGTTTAATTTCATATATAAAATGCTTCACACTCTCATTTCAAATATGGATATTGCGACTTCAATTCATGAGCGTATAGTGCTTTTAAAAGGCAAATGCATTTTGTAAACTCATATTCACTGTCTAAATTAACAAAACTAACAAAATATCAGCTTGAAAACTATTTTGTCACAAAGAGACGTTCAAGGGCAATACGAATAAAAGGTTTCACGTTTAGGGATAGCAAAATGACAGCAATGAGTGGACTGATTGATCTGTTAATGAATCCATAACTTGCTATTTTCAGTAACATATGACGCTGTTGTGTATTTGTCAATTTTGAATCACAATACAGGATGGATTTCGAATCAAAATCAAAGTGTGGGATTATGACCCGCAAAACGCTGATGATGAAGTCGATGAGATTGGCTCTAACTTTATGGGTCCTGCATATGAACCAGTATCAGATCTAGGAAGTGTCGGAGATTGGCAGGAACAGGAGCTAGATGGTGGAGCGGGAAAGGCAGTGTAAGTCAACATATCACGGTTACATTCAATATTTTGATATTTGAATATTTAGATACATAGGAATGGCTCAAATATACACTATGAGCGGACGGAAAAAAGGATTTTGGACAAAGTAAAAAACTATCTTCAAACATTTACAATTGATACGGTAGATATATAGAAAATACCATCCTTCTTCATTGTGCGGCGCCTGTTGGACATAGTCCCGCAGAATGAGGGGAAGGAAAATTCTCTTGTTTGTATATCTAGCTATCGTAAATGCTTGAATGAAGTTGTTACTTTGTCCAAAACCCATTGTTCCTCCTGATCACGGTGATAATGTATGTCTTGGCTAAGTTGTTAATTTAAAATAAACACAACGTACACCCCTTCCTGAAAATAGCATAATATATTAATAGTGGGCATCCAGTAACAATTTTTTCAGCAATGCTACCCAACTCTTTGGCTATAGTATGTGTGAAGTTCATTACGACTGAGCTGGTTATACATAAATGAATATAAATCAAAGGAAAATAAAACGTTTCAAAAGTCACGAATGTCTAACACATATTTTGGAAAAATCAGGCAACCGTGTAAACTGAAATATTTTTGAAGAAGCTACAATATGCTGTAGTGGTAGTTCATGGCATTCAAATAAGTATTTAACATGAGCTAAAGATTGCTTCTAAACCTTTTCCAAATAGAAAATTTTCTGGTTCTTGGTAGAATATCTGAATTATGATTTTGTAAATATAGACAAAAGATAACATGGGTAGGTTTGCTCAGGGTCATGCGCTTCTTCTAATTCGATATGCTGCAATATGACATTTACCCACTGTTATTCGACAACTATTTTCCTTTTAGTTCAGACTGTTTACTTTGTGAGAATAAACATTTTTTCCATCAAAAAGGATCATTTTGAGGCAAATTACTTGTTCTTCTTGTGATTCAATTAGAATAACAGTGCAGGTCAAAGTCTACTGTGAGGAACACTATTACAACACAGCCCAAGGTTGCTCAGTCCATTGTTTAGCACGTGATGATGCACTCGGGCATTACGATTGTGATGACGTCACAGGGTCAAAGGTCTGCCATCCAGGTTACACTGGCCAGAGTTGTCAACAGGTTTGTTCTTATATTTTTCTTATCATTTTAGTCTAATTAGTTATGATTTGATGATATAATAACACGTGTTTGAATAGACTGAAACTAATAAAATAGCTGTAGTACATCGACGTTATACAACATGTTTGGGGGACATTTGGGAGTTTATTTATACATTTCATCGTGTTTTTCAATTTTCAACACAAACTTTAGCATGTATATCATGTTCATGTGCATCGTGAAAGGATGATATTAATAAGTAAAACAAGTTAACATTGTACTTTAAATCATACAATAGTGACTAAAATAATCAGCTATGATATTTTGAAAGATTGTCTGCACACATTTCTCATTTATTTTATTTTCTATACATTCTATAACAACATTGTTTTATTCAGACCGAGATTGTATTATCCCAGCGGTAGGTTTGATTCAATGTTTTTATCTATTATTATTGCTAAAAGACGAATAACGGATTTTTTTTTTCAATAGCTGACATCCAATTCCATTTGCAGGCCCTACCTTATTAGAATTAGAGACACCTTTATAATATGAGTGTACCCCTCGTTGTAGGCCTATTCTTTCAATCGGTTTGATATTTGGAATCTTCAAAGCTTCCTTAAAAGGCCACTCTCTAGCCCTTTTGGTTCTATGGGTTCTTCGGCACGTAAAACGTTTTTGAAAACTCATTTTGTCAATGTTTCCAAATCTGTGACTATTTTGTTCCAATTTTCCCCTTATATCCAGAACATATTATGTGAGCATGTTTTTTTTAATCTTTGCTGCTTTCACCTGTTAAACAGGAAATAAATGAATGCAGCTCAACGCCTTGTATGAACTCTGGTGTATGTCGGGACCTTCTGAATGCTTATGACTGTGAATGTCAAGACGGATCAACAGGTAGGCTATTTTGCCCTTTGGTCCATTCTAATAAAATTGTATGAAATTTGGGTGTTCCGGACAACTTTATAATCGAAAGACAATGTTAATGCACTGGATCAACTGTTGTATGTAACAGTAATTGTCTGGAGAATTTCGCTTGCATGGAAAGATCTTCTGTTTGTGAACTTTTAGCCGATAGAAAAATATCATTATAATGATAATTAAAAAAATGATAAATCAAAATACTACTATTATTATTTTAAACTGTCGGGACGGTAACTTTTACGTAATCCGTGGCGTCATTCTCGACAACTCCCCATTCATTTGGAACACTAAGTTTTATAACCTCTGCATCATATTGAACCCTCATTCTAAATTTAACATTAATCCATTTTTGAAAATTTATATACAAAGTGAGCAAGGAATTTTTCATGTAATATTTCGCATATTCTGCGAATATAAGAGTTACCATCAGAGGATATCAGTGCAACTTTAAAACATTTAAACCTTTAAAAAGCTTCTGTTCATCCAATTTTCAACATTCGCCTTTAAACTTTCCCCTTTGAAGTCAATGCAAAATTTGGTGTCTCCATTCTCTCACCCCTAACTGAAGAGTACGGTCCTGACAAATGTTGAAAACACATGATTGGGTGGTCAACCTCTCTCGTTCTGTCGATTTGGACAATTTTTAAAACACTGAATTTGTTTAATTTATTTCTTTAATAAAGCAACTTTATTCCTAACGAGATAATTTCATTCAATCAAGAATATTAGTTTATCTACACATAGCAGTCCACCGTATAGCAATAGGTGGGGTTTACTATTAGTTGGAAATTGTATTCGTACTCTGCACATAGAGGTAATTTTTTACATTCAGGGAGATTACCAGAGTAATATATGCAAATTGGATACCAAGTCTTGTAGTTCAATGATTGGTACCTATATGTTTAACGAATGTTCTACGTTCGTTGACAAGAAACATGCATGAATTTGAATCTAAAAGTAAGCCGGCCTATTGGGATGACTTGAAAAGCCTTCATGCAATCATTTGATTTTTAATTTCTTCCCTTTTTTGCAGGGACCAACTGTGAGATAGACCCGGATGAATGTGAGAGTAATCCCTGCCTGAATGGAGCTACCTGTACAGCTCCGAGTACATCACTAGACTTCTACCTCTGTACGTGTGTGCTCGGGTATGAAGGGGTCAACTGTGAAATGGATACTGATGAATGTGCTTCGAATCCCTGTCAACATGGTGCAACTTGTAGCAACTTTCTAGGCTATTACCAGTGCGCTTGTCAGGCGGGGACACTTGGTGAGACTTCTTCCAAATTAGACGTTGTTGCCGATTTAGATGTTTTGAATTTCTTAGAAATTTCTATATTACAAGTAGGATTATTGATATTTCATTTAAAGACTTTGTCTGGGTCAGAAAAATCCCGGTATAATAAAAAGGAAATTAGACCCAGTGTAGTATCGTGCTATCTACCCATTATGCTCCATACGGCAATTGTGTATGCCGCCCTCTTGGTCAGAATAAAGCCATCCTAGCAACGGACAGATCAGAGCAATTATGTCGTCCTAATATCTCATTTATTGATGTCTTAGCATGACTTGCAGAAGTAATAGGATATCATACCCAGCCTTATTAAAGCTTTATTTTATTGAATGAAATCATGATTTAGTATCTAAGCAAACTGCCGACATCTAGGATCGACATCTAAATAGGAATATACAGTGTACATGCAGTTCAATGTCAAATCATTATGAATTATGGATACGAATTATTTGTGTAAGATCAATTTATAAATATGTCGAGCTTCACCTTCAGTCTATAGACCTTTGGTCTGTTCATGCCTGTTAATTTCTATACTCAAGTTATGTGCATCATATCTTTCTTTCACATGATACCACAAACTGTACCCATGGTCATGAAGGCGTCGTTTTGAAAGGCACCTACATGTACAGTACTTTTGCAGAATTTGAGAAAGGCGAATTGACTCAATAATTTTTGTGTAAACTTACTCTTCGATCTCAAACCAAGAAGTCCACATCCCTGTGTCTTGCACATTAAATAATCAACTATTTCCTCATAATTATTGATATTGCCACTTAGTTCATTAACTTTATTTGCCGCCTCTCAGGACCTCGTTGTGAAGTAGATATCGATGAATGCGCAGATCAACCTTGCTTGAATGAAGGCACATGTAGTACATCCTCAGACCAGCTCAACACATACATGTGCTCTTGTCGGGAGGGTTACACAGGAGTGAACTGTGAGACGAATCAGGAGGAATGTATGTCTAATCCATGTGAAAACGATGGAAGCTGTGTTGACTTGGTTGGTGGTTACAGGTGCGAGTGTCACCTTGGAACCGATGGTGAGGAATGGGAAATGATAGATTAAACATGTAATCAGAGCGAATTTTAATTTAAAAGTCTCAAGAAGCATCTTCCTTAATATTTGTTTCGCCTAACTTAAAATGACATAGAATTACAACTGACATACGTTTAAGATAATATGATAATTAATATGATATATGAAAAGATTGAGGAATCGGATCCAGTTTTAATATAGACGATTTACTTTAGGTATACATTCAATTCACGTGTGCAATCACCACCATCATGAATTATTGGCTGTTCAATGCACATTTTTATTTGTTTAACTTTTAATCCAATTTCAAAGGCGGCCATTATCGAAGACCGTTCAGCTATTGTTGAAAACCCATTCCGAGCGATATTTTATAATTGAATCGGTTTTTTATGTTTCCTAATAGATACAAATGTTATGCATTACACAAAAATGTCGGATGCTCGCCCGAAATAGCAACAGGCAATTTACGCAAACTGAATGGCGGGTTATTGTTGTTCAATTTCATAGCCGGTTTAACGAATGCCATGTAACTACGGTTGTTTGCAAGAGACTGGTCCATTCGTTCGGACGCTGATGACCCTGTATATATTTAGACATTATGTTTTCCAATTGTGAAAAGAAGATTGGCATCGACTCTATGGAACATTGTTATTTTGTAGAAGATACCCCTTTTCACATATTTTTATCGATCACTCTCATTGTAGGCGTCACTTGTGGGAACGACATTGACGAATGTTTAAGTTTCCCCTGCCAGCACTCAGGCACCTGCACCACTCAGGCTGGACAGCTTAATACATATTATTGTGAATGTTCGATGGGATTCCAAGGTTCTAACTGCGAGATGGAGGTAGATGAATGCGCATCAAATCCTTGTGCAGATGGAGCGACATGTATTGACCTTGTAGCTTCTTTTAGATGTGACTGCCCTGTTGGCATCAATGGTAAGATATTATAATGATGATGAAATAATAATGATAACAATAATGATAATGATAATAATATTGATAATAATAATAGCAATAATATTAATATCAGTAATAATTATACAAATTTTCAGTCATTTTTTTTCAACAAAGGGGTAATATTATTAACTGTAGAAAATGATCTAACCCCATACAGTTCAATGTTGACTGAATATTCAAAATACCCAAACTGGCAAATACGGAATACGTTTTGAATGGCGGATAAGTTTTTAATGAATAACTTTTTTTTTCACTGTACTTCAATTCTCTACTTTCTGCAATATAATTCATATTTTACCTTGGTACAAAATGTTGCATTCATCCTAGCAATGATATGTACCTATTGCCCCTTATGTTTCCCTGCACTGTAGGCATTTTATGTGAGATCAATATCGATGAATGTGATAGCAACCCCTGTCAAAATGAAGGTTCCTGCATCCATATACTTCATCAAGTGGATGCTTACCATTGTAACTGTGTTCCTGGATTTACTGGTTCACACTGTCAAATCAACACGAATGAATGCAGCTCAGGGCCTTGTCCGAATGGAGCTACTTGTATGGATCTTGTTAATCAGTACGAGTGCAAGTGTCCTGTAGGGACTAGCGGTAAGTTCATCATATTCCCTTTTCTCTTCTTACGTTACTACTCTCAGTAGTGCAAACAGTTGAGAGGCCTATGTAACTTTAGTTTGCGCATTTTTTTTGCTTATAAGCACACATCATCGCTTGTCTTATTTTCTATGGATTTGTGTAGATTTATCTCGCATAGTGTCGTGGTTAAGATATCGGACTGACAAATTCAAGACTGGGGGTTAAAATCATAGACCAATACAGGTTTCATTGGGCAAGATATTAATCTATACTTGGTTCTCTCCGAGGAGAAGCTTGGGTCCTGATTGCTTGACATCTGCTTATCTTATCATGGCCGTGACATTGGCAATAATGTGGACACGCCCATCATATGTAGGGCCTTAAACAGAAGAGATATGATTACTTTGGTACGTAATTTGCCATATGTAGTCTTACGATTGATATATATCGTAATTTTAGTTGCATCTTTGATTTTACAGACCCTGTAACGGGCATAAATATTGCCGTATTGCTGCAAAGAGATAATGTGATTTTACCACTTTTGTTACTGTGTGTTTTACAGATAACTTGTTGCAATATTGGAAAATAATGATCAACAAACTTTTTCATATTTTGTGATTTTTCTGTCAGGTACTAATTGTGAGACAGACATAGACGAATGTGACTCGAGTCCCTGCCTGAATGGTGCTAGTTGCTCTACATCTTCGACCGAACTGAATTCTTACCAATGCACTTGTCCATCTGGATTCACCGGTGTGAACTGTGACGGGCATGTGTGTGACAACAATCCATGCTCTCCTGGATCAACATGCGAATCGATAGGAGGACAACCTACGTGTGTATGCCAGCCAGGGTTTGAAGGCGACACGTGTCAGAATGATATCAACGAATGTGAAAGTAACCCTTGTAGAAATGCTGCTACGTGTAGAAATGAAATGAATTCGTTTGAATGTGACTGCCTGGAGAATTATAGTGGTTTCGATTGCTCCATTGATACGAATCTGTGTCGCTTTGAGCCGTGTCTGAATGGAGCGACTTGCATGAACCTTGATGATGATTTCTCGTGTCAATGTATGGATGGGTACACCGGCAATACGTGTGAAGAAAATATTGATGAATGCATCAGCAACCCATGTCGAAATGGTGCAAATTGTACAGATAATCTTGATGGCTACACGTGTAGCTGCATCGTTGGATATCAGGGAACATTCTGTGAAACCTTGATTGATAATTGTGTTGGTTCTCCTTGTAAGAATGAAGGCACATGTGCGAATGGTGTAGGGACGTACGCATGTAAATGCCAGCCTGGTTTCATGGGATCTGATTGCGGAATCGAGATCAATGAATGTGCTAGCTCTCCATGTCGCAATGGAGCCAGTTGTTCTGATCTCATCGCCAGGTACATCTGTCACTGCCCAATTGGCTTCTCTGGATCACACTGCGAGATTAATGATGACAACTGCGTCTTTAATGAGTGTCATTTCACGTCTACTTGTGTCGACGAAACAAATGGATACTCCTGTGCTTGTGCGGAAGGATACACTGGGATATACTGCTATACGAATATCGACGAATGTATTGGTAACCTTTGTCAGAATGGTGCGACTTGTAGGGACCAGATCGTTGGCTATTCCTGTTCATGTTCCCTAGGATACGATGGGGATTTTTGTGAGAGGGATATCAATGAATGCTCCAGCCACCCTTGTAGGAACAATGCTCTATGTACAGACATGGTCTATGGTTATATGTGTGGGTGTTTGCCCGGCTTTACAGGTGTGAACTGTGAAACTAATATTGACGAATGTATGAGTAATCCGTGTAAATATGGCGGCATATGTTTTGATGCGAAAAACCTTTTCATATGCTCGTGTGCCCCGGGTTACAGAGGACCGACCTGCATCCTCAGTGAAAATGATTGTACTGATAACATCTGCGAGAACAATGCAACTTGCATTGATGACTTTCCAACTTATAGGTAAGTTTGTGAAAACTTTGAGATATAAATTCACGATTCTCTGTTTCACTAGCCATCATTATTAATGAGTCAGTAGACTACCCCAGCGCCGCTTGGATTCCAAGGAAAGCAAGGTCCTAAGCGCTATGTCTACTGGATTTTTTTTTAGCGACAACGCTCGGAAAGACTTCTGATGAAGCTAACGCGGACCAATGGAACGTCAAAATCCAAAGTTTATATTTCACTGGGTACACATGTACAGGTTATATAAATATCAATGCAAATTTGATTTGCAAGTACAATATATTGAGTTAATAAATGTACTGTCTTTCTCATCTTCATAATTAGTCTTCTCAATGCATTGTGATAGGATGACGATTACGTTTCTTAGAATATTCAAATCAAATGGAAACAAGTATACCCATTTTCAATACTAATTTAACGTTACAGGAATATTTGATCACTTTAGCTGTGAAATGCTCTTATCATAGTACATACCACATAGAATATTACAGATAGTTTCATATGCCATTTCAGATGCCAGTGCCCTTCTGGTTACAAAGGTGATTATTGCCATGACGATGTGGATGAATGCAATGAGTTGGATAATGTGTGTCTACCTGGATCAAGGTGTATTAATCACATTGGAGGATACGAGTGTGAGGTGATACCTGATGAAGAGCTTCCTCCGACTGGTATCTGTCAAGACCAGATGTGTAGGAATGGTGGAACATGTACACTCTATGGAAATACATACCTGTAAGTATCTTTTATTTTACAGGGGTTTTTTTTCCTCAAAATACTATCTTTTAAAAACTTATTTAGATATAACTTCTATATGCTTCCACCACCACACTTCTTTCACTGTGTCAAAATTGTTTCATAATCTTTATTTGATGTGCAGAAACTCGTACGAACTCTCCTATAATTTAGTTCCTTGTAATCAATGGCAATGTCTTTCTCCTAATCCTACATTTTTATTTCATCCATTGCACAAGTTAAGTGATTGTGATCCATCATAGTGGGAGAGTCTATGATTTGTATTTGGGGCATTAATAAGTTCAATTGCGGCCTGTTTCCAAGTCAGACATGATCGGCACACAAAGGGTTGTTCCTCTTCTGCTTATGTCTCAATTCGCTTCTGTGTCCATCAAACTACTATTCTATCCACATCTACAGATGCGATTGTCCCGATAATTTTAGAGGTGATCTTTGCCAGACGCCCGAGATGTTTGATTGCGCTATTACCTTGTGTCAAAACAGTGGTACATGCGTCAAAACGATCGAGAGTGATGGTAGACATACATCGAGATGTGATTGCCAAGAAAACTTCATCGGTACTACGTGTGACATAAGTGAGTATTATATGAAAAAATGGACATGTAAAATATGACAAATATCTACGTGACCTCGTGATTTTTTAATGAATACAAAGTTAGGTATACAAATATTGCATTTACAATCAGACCAATATCGTATCGTATTTGGTTTTCTGAAAATACCAGCCTAAGTTTCACAAATCCTTTTCTTTACATTCTCAAATGTAACGTAGGCATAGGAAATTACTTATTGACATGTACACTCCCACATTGACATTATCATGATTATTGTTTATAGTCGATTATTAAGACATGATACATGGACACGCCAGGTTTTGATAAATGATAATTAATGATAATGATAATTAATGAACATAGACGAATATATATTGCACCGTTCTTTCACAGTACTATCAGACAAGAAAAAAAAGACATAACCCCGACCATATATAGAATTTGGTGTGTCGGTCCAACTGAATTACCATTATCAGTTTAAATTGCAATGCACTTATCTTACAGATCTACAAGGAACGTTTTACACCATAGAATTGGAAGATCACCTTCGCAATTTCGATGGACTTACCAGCAGACTGAGTATTCTGATTGGGACAGCCCTGAATAATTCAAACGCCATCATTACCATGATTACAGTTATATTATACAACAGTACTCATCTTACTGCCTATACAGGGTAAGGTTTGCTGCGACAGTAAAAAAAAAAGTCCCCAATAATTCATAATTGAGTAAACTAACAAGTTATATACGTACCATTGTACGTGATGATGATGATTGTATTTAAGAGGTATGACTAGCACATCGACGTTATATATTTCAATTTTGGAGACTGGCTTTATGATTAATTTGAACAAAGGCCATTAGCTGAATGAACTAATTAGATATTCAGTCACCGAGATACTTTTTTTAATTTTATAAAATGACAATGAATTGATTTACGTCTAATCGGACATAGAGAATGTATCAACAATGCTACATCAGGACTTACGGTTTGACACGAGCGTTTGTAAATCACGCGACATTATAGAGAATCAATATTTCTGTTCTTTTCATTCACGCTTGCATTATTTCTTTCATGTTCCAGCCAAAACTACACAGCAGTGGGATTTTACACCTATTTAGAAGAGGCTCTTCTTTCGAATGAGAATATTTCGATTGGCCTTTCCTCGATGAGCATTGAATCGCAGAATACCATCATCCATCCATTCAAAATATTCGTTCTTAACGATGGAGGCCCCCGTACCGATGGAAGGGTAAGGAAACTTTTTTTTTCTTTCCCTCTCTCTTTATAAATTCAACTATTTAAATCTTCATCTATTTAAAAAAAATCACTTGTGCAATTTACTAAACACTCTGACAAATTGCCCAAGTAGCCAGCTTCTGCATTTTCAAATTTCCCTTTGAAAATTATAATAATGATCAGGCGAGTCCACTTTGTGAAAATGCTCAAGTTGCGCAAAAATGTGAATTTCACATAATTATGACTGTCCCGTCTCCGATCATCATTCATTATATTTTCACAGTTTCAAGTATTTCTGTCACCGATATCACAAAGGAAATAACTCGGAATTTATCCCTCACATGCGGTATTCCGCTGGTATTTGACCTGATTTGCCAATCGGTAGCGCTGGTTAGCTTCTGTTTGTGGTGAAAACTATTACTCTCGTTCAACATCTTGTCACACCCAAAGTTCTATTATCACGAAAACATCCTGGCGTTACTGATGCCAATATGTTGCACACTCGAAACATCATTTTTACGATTCTTTATCTGAGTTTTTTTAATGAAATAGAATGACACATAATACCTAAATATACAATAGTATCTTAAGAAGCCAGATCACTGAAGAAATATCGTGAGTTTAATATACATCTTTTGCGTATACTGATGTCGGTGTTTGAGCATGGCCAGAGTATTTTCACTGTAAATTCATCCAATGTGTTTCAGGCTGCTGGAGTTCAGTCGTGGGTGATCGCCGTGGTCGTCGTCCTACTCATCCTTGTTATTGTCGTGGTCGTTCTATGGGCTGCTTACATCAGAAGGTTAGAAAACTCATTCAAATCCCAAACCTTATACACATTGATCATATAAAGGCAACGAAATTTAGCTATTGAACAGATGTCGATGTTTATATATAATATTATTTCAGATTGTGGAATGCTGATTTTGGCATATTTGTCTGAACAATATTTCAAAATGTGAATCTTGTGTAAATTTGTTTTGTTAATGATATCTTTCCCCATGATACCTTTCCCATGTCATCTCAATATACAATTCTTCACATGTATTGTTCTTCCCTATGTTTTAGAGTGCACATAAGACGCAAAATGGCTGTTCCCGATTCTGTGGCTGGTGCGGAAGGTTACACCAGAAGTGCCTCGACGACAGACTCCACGACAGCAGCGATGGGGACTGATGCTCCTGATCATAACGTCTTTGATAACCCCGTATATGAGGAAATGCCTGCAACCAAAGGAAGACAGGGGGATAACCACCGTGATGGAGTCGGAGGAGCGTATGGATACACAGAGAAGGAGCGAGTGGGAGAACACAGAGGGAGAGACCCAGAGAGCGATGTCCCACCTCCTCTTGCTCCAAGACGAGCTGTCGAGAACATTTATCACGACGGCCCGGATGTTGAGAGAGTTTATATGAACGGCAGACGAACATAATACTTTGTAGCTTTTAGCATGACACATTGTCAGGAAATACCCACTCTACAACAAACCGCTATCAAGATGGTCACTTGGATGTCTAGTAAATTGCATGTAAACAGTCAACAAATTATGTGATTTACTACTGATATTTACTATATTCAAGCAAGAAATTACTCATTCAGTTAAGCAAAAGAAAAGAGTAGAATTAAGTTTGACTAGAACTTGTAGAAGTCTAGTTTGATTGTTCTATTTTCTTTTGCTTGACTAAATTAGTCATTTCTGACTTTAATGGTGTTGAGTGTTTTGATTATGCATGTATAGTATTTTTATATAATAGAAGACGTTACTAGCGAAGTGTTAAACCACTGGAACACTATATCAACAATCGTATTAGTTTCATCTATTAAAAACAAATCTACAAATTATCCTCTCAAATATGGCACAACTTATCCCACACCTTACCAAATTGTTTAAAAACATGGCAAGAGATGAAAATATGAAAATAATATTGAAAAACACCATGTTACTTCTAAGTACGTATTGATGAAATGTTATATTTGTGTACATGTAGAATAAGGAAAAATTTATACAATTCTTTATGGAAATCGTATTTTGTTAAAATTTTCATACAATAAATGGAGACTAAGCTAAATATTTATTCGATTCCATGACAGCTGTGAAAACCACATACCCAGACATATTTACCATAATGGTTTTTATATTGGTGTCACAACTGAGCCCCCTTCTCCCTATTCCTCAACTTTGTAATATATGATTAGCTTGTGTTGGTCTATTCATTATATTTTAAACATTCATTATTTCGAAATTTATTTTCCTTTATACTAATCGTTGTATTTCAACCAAAATAATATTCTCATTTATAGAAAGATATGTCTTTTTTGTTTTATCTTTTTTATCAACCAGAATATAATAATGGCCAAGAATTGAAATGCATAACAACGAGTATGTTATATTTACAAGAAACACAAGTTTTAATTTGTATTGTTTTAATAGTGTGATGTTCATTTTTCATCATATATCAATAGCATGATCATTTATATAAATCTTTGGCAATCCAATTAGAACATTTGGGCCGGAAAACAAAGATTACAGAATTGTAGGCCGTGGATCGGTCAGTATACTATATTATTAGAACGCTGATTTGTTGACATTCTACCTTTTGACCTCAGGCATGTATGTACCAGGAGATTGTTTGGGCTTTAGACGTTAATACAAAATAATACAACACTTACATTTTACGATAGTAAATTTCATCAATTTACCTTTAATACGTAACGTATACAGTGGTATAAGCGCATTGTGAGCTTGTGCATTCGTCAGTAAAATATACACAGCACGAAGTGAAAAGGGTTCAACTTTGTAACTTTAAAGGTGAAAATTAATGCAATTCTGGGAACACATTTTAGGATGCAATATTGCACCCCTTTTTCATAAAAGTGCAATATTTTACGGGCTGGCAATTTACCGACTGAGCTGCTCGCTCATTTCGATCTATGAACGGATTTATAAGACATCAAATACATAATCCAATCAGTCATCCATGACATATCCTATCCTGTGAAATATACGTCAAAGTATTCACAAGTATTCACTTGTAATTACCGGCAGATCTCATGTTATAATTTCTCAACCAGAGCCGATAGACAGTTCAATCGGTAAATCGTCTGTCCTATAATGAAGCGATTCTTCATGGCGCGAGTTCGAACCCTACACCTGCCGCTATTTTAGAATATTCTGTAAAATCATGCGTACTGAGGAAACGGGGCAGTATTGTACCTCAGTTCAGAAAGAAATGTAATATTTCACCCAAAGTGTGCTTCCAATGTTAATAGGTGCAATATTGCACCCTTTCTCTATGTGTATACAAGTTTGATTTACGTTAATTACGTTATATTCACTATCGTGAATTTATTTTTCTTTTGGTACCCTTTTCATTAGGATGATTGCATGCATGATTGAACAACAACAAAAAACCCTGATAAATTTGAGATCTAAGTGGCTGGAGGTGAACGCCTAAATAACTTTCAACATCGGGAGACTCGAATCCGCACACAATTAGGCATTAAGCAAAACGAATTCATTAAATTGAACAAAATATTGTTCAAATGGTGTTATAGGTCCAAAATATACAAAAGAATGCGGAAGCACGTAAGTCTCTTTCGACCACCAACCCCCTAATTTCTTTATGCGTATAACTTTTATTTTATAGATTATCTTCATCTAGCCCCTTGGCGCAAAATAGAATTAGATTTTGCAGTATTTTGGGGGTAGATTGTCTGTTGCTCAGTCATGTGCGTAATTTTCCCTATTGAAAATTACGATGATTTCAAAAGGTTAGAGCTTATTACTATTCCCAGTGGCGGA
>BQKZ01000448.1:155559-175864 GCA_036244855.1 Temnopleurus reevesii | reverse complement strand
TCTATAATGAAAATCAAATACAAAGGTCCAAATTAATCATCATGATCGTGATGCATAGATTAATTCGTACAATAAAAGATCTATCAAGTAACGAGAACATTGTTGCATTACTGTCATATCAACTAAATGGTAAGTTCTAACAACAAAAATAGCTGCCCGATCAAGTCAAGTTTACCTCAAAATAGCCAAACTCGTCCTCTCTGCATGAATAAACTCTCCTGTTACTTCCTATCTGTGTCAGTCCCAACATTTTGATTCAAGCAACGAACACAGGGTCCCCAGGTTCACGGTCAAATAAAAATCAAAACAGCGTTCCAGTTATCATGACTACCTATACATACAGCAGAGCTACGACTTTTAAGAATAATACAATAGTACATGGAATAGCATTGGAGAAAACAATTAGGTATTTTTCAATTGTTATAAACGAGAACCCACGAGTTCACAATTTTGAGCTGGTATCTAGGTAGGACCAGGAGGGGCGGATCCAGGAATTTTTTTTATAGGGGGCGTGGCACATGTGTCGATTTGTTCCAGAAAAAAAAAGAAAATTAAATATTCTTAAATGCGATTTCCTGGCATCTAAGACCATATTTCTAAAAATATATATAAAAAGTGAGTGATATACCGCCTAATCCCTTTCATTTTCTTTGGCCGGAAATAGGGGGCGTACGCCGGAACGCCCCCCCCCCCCCTGGATCCGCTACTGAAGAACAAGGATGAATACGCTTCTAAACCCTCTCACCCAGGACTCTAACCCAGCATTTTTTTTTGTTAAAAAAACATTATTTCAATTTCCCTAATTTATACTCATTATTTTTTAGCTATAACGCTATTATCTTCGTTAAAGACACAATTTAACATATCCATTTAAAAAAAAGTAAAGCTGTCAGTCCTATCGAGTAAACATCTTAATTAAAACAAAATGCAAAAATCAAGAAAGTTACTCATGTGGAATCATTATATCTTTGAAATTTAACTTAGTATCTTCAGGACTTGTCATATTCAAGGACTCCTGATAGGTATGCCTATGTAATGTTTTACATATTTTTTCTCTCCCTTGCTTTCTCACCTATCAGCACCAACCTCTTATATTCTGACGTCACTACCAATCTTTTCTCCAAAATAAATGACTTGAATCTAAACCTTGTATTCATTGTAACACCAGGAACTTAATAAATTGAATCAGAGATTCGCAACAGTTTCAGAGTAAATCGAACCTGGGGCATACGTGAACTCGTCAAAAAAGTGTTTCACTCAAACGACATTCATGCTAAAAACTCTAGGCCACAAACTAAATCACAAACTAATTTACCTCAAATTTAGATTAAGCAGTTATTCCATGAACGGTCCCAAATGTGCCAATATCATTTAGATTTGCAAAGAAGGAAATGTTACAGTAACACTACCACGCCCCTTCCTAATAAGTTTATGGGAGCTTGTTTAAATGACGTTGTTCATGGGTAAGAATCTGACACGACAAAACATTACAGGTGGAATTACATGATTTGGAGCAAATGTGACAACATGTTTTCAATAATCTTTAGAATGCTAAAAATTCGCCGTAAATGAGTGGGTATTCGAATTCAACCCCCCCCCCCCCGAAAAAAAAGAAAAAAAGAAAAATAGAATGGAGATGAAATTCAAAATGAAATGCTAGGGGAGTACGTCAGCCTTAAGACAAAATGTCATGCTGATCAACGATATTCAGGGGTTAAAGGTCATGTATTTATGTTCGAAAATATCATCATAAATATGTTTGGACGAAATGGCGCAGATTGGAGAAAGTGGGTTGATTTTACTTATTAAAATGTAATTTGTAGCTCGGAAATGATAATGAACTAAGGTAGATAATGAAACAAGGTAGATGATTATTTCCTCTTTTTTCTTTATTTATGAGACAACATGATGTGCTTTAGTTATAATTAATTTGATTTTTTCCTCTCAAAATCTATTCTTCATTCAATTATTCATTTCCACTTCGTGTATTTTTTTTTTAATATCTCATAAAAATATACACGTTACATGATATTTGGCTTTGTGTCATTTTTCATTTGAAACACGTCGCTGAAAACTCCTAGTATTAATATAAAACAATGACAAGACATTATCTAATAATAAAAGTAAAGAAATGGCAATTTTTCTTACATAACTTTGAACGTTCTTCTCTTGTATAGCAAACAAAACTGAAAAGTTGTTTTTCTGATTGTTTTCATTTCTGCAAATTTTATGCATTTTAATTCTTCCTTTGCTTAACCTGATTGGTTTATTTTATCACTATTCTAAATTCAATTTTTGTGATTTTGATACTTTGGTATTTGTTTTCCAAGGTCCGTTGCCATGGTTATTTTACTTATTCAATCCATTCTTCAAGAGTCATCTGTGATGTGTTATCAACACTTCTCATACAGGTAAAAACAAGAAAAGTAAAAATAAAAAGCTACATACATCCACCTCCACAAAAGTGAAATNATCATCTGTGATGTGTTATCAACACTTCTCATACAGGTAAAAACAAGAAAAGTAAAAATAAAAAGCTACATACATCCACCTCCACAAAAGTGAAATATATCTGTAAGGGAATGGAGTGGCAGTGTTTTGTTTCACTCGTGTATCATCATAATAATTCATTTTCTTTCTTTCTCAGGTATTCCCTAATCTCGTTCAGATTAATTTCCCGAGGGTAGTCAGAAAATCATATTTTCCCCTGAAGAACATATAATTTCTTTTCGGCCAGCCGTTAAATATTCTTCAAAATCATCATAATATGTATTTCTTTTATATGAATAACCTTCGGAGTGGGATTTAGTTTCTCTCTATTTTTTTTCTCTTACCTACGTTATAATCAGACCAGGGAGAGGGGTATATAAAACATACCCCTTACAAATATATACGTATGAATAATTAATCTGATTAAGTTAAATAACCAAATAATTTGAATGTTAATAATTTTCAATTTCTCTACAATTTTCCCTCTTATCATCAAAGCAGGGAAAGGGGCAAACCACACCTTTTACAAATACATTATGCAATATGTGTAAATAATCAAATAATTAGAATGTTAATAATCTGCGAAATGTACCCTTTCATAGTACGACTCGTAACGATTGTTAACAAAGTTTGTATTCAGTTGCAGCATAATGTACGGTGCAAATCCCAAAATATATTGCCACCCCCCCCCCCCCCTTGATGGGTGGTGCTACGCCACTACTCATCAAATATCCATTAGATGTACATGATTCTCTGGCTTATTCCCTCGTCTATACCTTACACTGTGCCTGTTGAGGTCATCAAAATATGACAGCCCCCACCCCCTCATTTT
This sequence comes from Temnopleurus reevesii, assembly GCA_036244855.1. Classification (NCBI taxonomy): domain Eukaryota; kingdom Metazoa; phylum Echinodermata; class Echinoidea; order Temnopleuroida; family Temnopleuridae; genus Temnopleurus; species Temnopleurus reevesii. The sequence goes on along the minus strand of BQKZ01000448.1, from coordinate 172,542 downwards.
CTCCATCACATTATATGTGACACAACACTTAAAAAAGAGTCCTAACTACCAACAAATGGTCGCTATGGACAACATAGATACTTACCCAACATTTTGCTTTTTACACAACAGAACACAACATTGTTTTTAATCATTAAACTTGGATAATTTCTTTGTATTACTTGTCCGAATATTTTGTTACGCTCAACCCTTTTTTCTGCTGCTGTTTTTAAAATACTATTTTGGGGTAGACTCTTCTTTTAATTTTCCGAACTGCAATGGGATGCGTTAATAGCTGCTAATACATGTAATAATGAGTAACAAACGAAGATGCGTTGCGTGCTCCTAGAATACAATCGATCCCAAAAGAAAATTGACAAATCTCGAAAGATTACAAAAGTAACACAACTCATCTAAACCATCATCCTTCGCAATTGTGGATTTGAAATATCTATAATTTCAAATGATTTTGAAAGTTGTCCTATTTTACTTTGAATCCCAGCTGTCGTGACTGAGTTTTGGTCACCAAGGTTGTCCACATGTATGCCATTATGCATCACTCCTGAGAGCGTTTATGAAATTTATTGCTTGACGATCGCCTGATGATTGAAGGAAGATAAATAGCTGCACTGGTTTCATTTTTACCGTTATTTCTTTTCATATTCTAAGGATGAAATTCAAATGGTATAATCCCAAAATATAATCTAAGAAGCTGTAGCCCCTTTTATTTTATTGCCCCTAATCTTGTTCATTTAGATCAAAGATCGTTTAACTCTTTGGATCGATTATTGTCTTAGGCTAAAGTTAGTATACCAGAAATAAATATAAATATAACTATGTTCCATACAGCATCTCAAGATTAAGGCACCCCCGCTCTGAGAGTTATACCATACCTACTTTGATAATAAGTTGTCAATGGCATAAAAGCAGATCTTTAGAACGGTAGGATTCGTTTGATAATTGGGAGAAAGTAATAACGGTGCTGATTAAACGTATTTCAAACACTGTGGTAACGGTTCGAATAAATGCTAAAAGCAGTAACGGGTATGAGGAAAAGGCTGGAGGGCTTTACGTAGAATACAAAGTATACCTTCATTCATTTTCCTCAAAATATCATTAACAACACATCTTCACAAAGCAAATTTTCCAAAGTTATTTGTGAGCTCAATTGACCAAAACGGTATGGTGTCGTGGTAGCGAAAACTGGAAAAGGAAGTTCGCACATTAGTTCGACAAGGAAAACAGCGAGAATCGGGTATCAAACAGCTACATCTGACTGGGTAACCGGCGAGGTAGGAAAATAAGGAAATGTTCCATATTATACAGGGGAAAGAGACAAAGAAACAGTGGGTTGCAGTAAATTTAGCAGGTAATTAGAAGGAAATTGACCTCAGAAGTGGCCATTGAGTGATGGCTCGTTAGCACAGTTATGAACGCAATAGTACGCACCACTACAGTTCAACAACTTTCATCGTGAGAAAGAAATTTTTGAAAAACACTTGTTTTCGTTGAATTTTCATAATTACTATGATTGCTGTGTTTTGCATGGTACTTTGCATTTGAACTTGTTGCGTACGAAATAATTCGCGAATGACTGTGAATGATAAGCTTGCTTTTGCCTTTCTTTTAAAGTTTAGAGACATTAATACAATCTTAAATCACTTTATCCTGTGGTAAAAGCTCCCCTCCAGTATATAGTACCTAAACTGGCGGTATGTTTGTTGTACATTATTGTTGTCTGTATTTAGTATTGCTGCTGGAACACCACAGGGTATAGACTGACACTGGTGACAAATTACAGCTATTAAGGACCATCAATTTAAATTAATTCAATGGTCATCAAAACGTCTAACAGCACAATCCTTCCATTTAATACTATCTTTTCTTGTATTTCTAGAACAAGCCCCAGTCACATAGTCATTTTAACCGACGAACGGGGGCACTTTTTCCAGTTTATTCATTTATTTATTTTTGGATATTCTTTTTTTTTTATTTTTTAGAGTAAGACCGGACTTTTGATTGAAAGGGTTGGGTCATGGGCTCTCAAAAAGAAAATTTGAAACAGTAAATAATCTGAGGGTTATTTTCATGCTGTAAATGTCCAAATTTATGGATACAACTTAAAACATTTGGCAGATTCTGATCCTATTTCAAGTAATTTAACATTGATGAAAACACTGTCAATGTCAATCCAGCCCTCTTTTAAAATTCCATCCCTCCTTTATATCCCTAATAAACAGACATGGTATAAATCTTTGGGATTTTTATGCCATGACATATGTCAAAATATCGACATTTTTCTTGAACGCGGACTAAAAGTCAAACCCTAAATGCACTTTTATTTCCGTTCTAACCTTGATTAGGACAGATTGTGTCTGATGGTATGAATATAAACCAAAGATAGTAGAGCGCCGCTTGAAGCGACGCTCTACTATCTTTGATATAAACTAACTCCCATATTCAGCACAGATAAAAAATGGGCAAATTCGAATGTTTTGAGGTGAATCAAATGCCAACGTTGTCTACATGATGTATATAAGGAGTTATAAGCTATATATAGACAAAATGTTGATTAATTGAGCCTAAGTTGCCACTTTGTTTTAAGGGCAAGCTTGGGAAATCAATTTTATCATGGAAAGGGCTACCTTGTATAAAGAAGCCCTGTATGAATATAAACAAGTAAGCTCGATTTATCTACAGTCGTTACGAATACCTATTCTTAATTTCCAAAATGCAAAACAAAAAATTAAAGTAGGCCTATGCATAGAATAACATTTTACGAAATTCTAAAAAACAAAGCAAACATAAATAATACAGTATAAGTTCAGATTAAGGTAGAAGAAATTGAGTAATATTGATTAGAAAGCAACAGAAAAGGCAGATTACGACTAAAATCAGAAAAAACACAAAATCCTTCGTATAGCAAATCAATCACACGTCACCTTACGCGATAATTCGAGGTAAAGCATCGTTTTATGGTAACTTTAAGGCCCCATAAATCACGCAAACGCCTTCCCTTTCAATTACACGAATCAATCTCCTTCTGGTTATAAAGTCATTATTCTTGCTTCTCGAAAAAAAAACTTCGGCAATCAAATTAACTTAAAAGATGTGAATCAATGGATCGGATAATTTCGAGGTACTTCTATTCAAATTCATCATTCATATAGCTTGTTCAAGAACTCCAGAATGATTAATATGTCTGTGTTTGTCGACATGATGTATATTTGTTGTTTTCTCATATTTCTTCTTAACGGCTTGCATTGGAATAACCATATGCATTAAACCATGCTAAGTGAAATGACAAAGGCTACCTATAGAGGTGCACATGCAAAAAAAAATGATTAAAAAAATAACTGAAATCGTCCCTATACAATTCATTCATTCAATTTTATTCACATCTCTTTAAAAACACATAAAATAACAAATTTAAAGCATAAAAATAACACAAGACAAAATAGAATTGTGAAGAAAAAAATACGTGCCTTTAAACAGATTCTGGATCCATCCCTGACTAGCTGAAGATTTTAGTGGTTCATTACAAGATTTAATCAACCCTCTCTCATTTTGGCAGATATAGGAAAACAACAATAATTGCTGGCAAGAGTGAAACCAAGGGAGTTTTTCTATTTCCATTGTCAATACCGGGTGTGCTTATTCGGACATTTCTTTATTTATTTCTTCATATGTCAATTCACATCTTCTATTTATCATGTTTATCAATTTATATTCGTGTAATCTAGTCATTTTTTTATTTATCTACATGTTGAATAATTTGGTTCATTCATCATCTTGATAGATGATAAAATACTCAGATAAACTGTTTGTTTAACAAGTTCCTGTTTACATTACAACGAATTATAATTACATTTAGATAAAGCTGTAAAAAATAACATCGGAGAGATCACTAAAACTTATATGATAAATCTGTTATATGCTGACAGTTTGACGATATTTAAATTTCAATGATATTTTGGTCGCAATATACGGACACTCAAATTATAACAATTCATCGTTGCCTTTTCAACATTAGGAAACAATCTCAATTATTTGTACAGCGCATAGAGAATTCATATGTTTTATTATGCGCTTTATACAAATTGAATTATTATTATTATAATTCGATGATCAAGGAGAAGTATGTGCCTTCTTATCTTTTAGCATCTACAGATCTAGAAAGACGTTCCAACTCTGAAAATTTCATCCATTTTATACATATCTTTTCAATGTATCGTGGGTACTGCATAGCGTTGTTACTCTCACATGTACCATTATGTCTACACGTACTTAAAACATACCATTGTGATAGAAATTCCCTTAACATTTTTACAACATTATTGTAGGGCTTCACACAAGTGGGGTTCACACTAAGAGACGAAACCTTAAGTTCAGAAACTACAACAGAAATACGGAAGCTTATATGTGCAGCGCGAGGGCGAGTCTGTTCACAATGTCTTCTCCCCTTCTCGTCTTAAACAATATTATGGAGCCAAGGCGAGTTTGCAGAAGTCGCCTTCTCACCTTCTCGACCCAAACCAGGCCCCTTGAATAACACGCCTTCACGCTGATGATCATGATGATGATGAATTTAGATTTAAAAGCGTTCCTCATTCAACTATGAATATTTACACCAGAACGAATATGCGTGAACGTATACGCGTCCATATTTATGTCATAGTTTCTGAAACCTTAAGATTATGGCTCCAAGTGTGAACCTTATTATAGATCTCCGCTTCTACTTCGAACTCCTATTGGCTTCTGTGTGGCAGTCAACTGTTCAAAAGAGCATTTTGTCGCACTTACGAAAAATCATTTAAGTACTATTCTATCCTATTCAAACCTTAGAAGTGTTTGGTTAACCACATAATATCATCGTAATACGTCTACAATAGCCTTAATGGATGTGAGCAGAATTAGGAAGGGTTTTTTAGAGGTTAGCGGGAAGAAAGAAGACTTCTTCGGGTACTTTTGTCACAAAAATAGAGGGGCGGGGGAAAAGAATATTTTGAGGGGGTCATCACCGTTCATCTCTTTATCCCCTAAAAAATATTTATACTTTACAGCTCTATTGCAGTTTCTCGATCGATCCGTGGGCATTGTCAGTGATTGTGGGTGTTCCTGCAGGTTTTAGTTCAAGCCTCTGCCGTAACATTTTATATATACAAATCAACTCTAAATTCTGGGGGTCAAAGTTTCATTTTCCTTTCCCATTTAATCCAATATTTCAACAGGATGCCCTCTCATCTAATCCCCTGGCCACAACATGCTGCTCTTCCTTCTGCCCTCTCCACCCATATTATATGATTATCTTATGTAAAGTAAATGTAAGCTTTAAACATAGTCACTCTTGAATGATGCGCCATAACAAGAACATCAACAACTACCAAAATAATGTTTAAAAAACGAGCCAGAATTATTCATCGAATGTAATTTTTAGTTTTATATCTATTTCTTACTAAGGAAATATTTGACTTATCATCATAGAAAATGCACTTGAACAAACTCCATTCATTAAGAAAAATAGTTACATAAAAAGTGCTTAATACACACAAAATGTAGTGTTACAAGTGGTGTACTGTATATACCAACAACTTATAGAGTGAAATAAAAACAAACTGCCTTAATTAAGTTCACGTTGACGAATGGTTTCAACATGAGAAAACTCCCCAACAGGTGAAAATATACTTTCATGCTCGGTCGGTCATTACAAATCATATTTTTGTCTGGACGACGATTTGTTTCCATCCATTCATCATACCATCTTACAAGGTCTGACCTATTCATGCTGATCAGTAAATGGCACCTTTTCAAAGATTAAAGGAACTCTGTATCCAAAATTGTTGTATTTGGCTGACATTGTAAATAATATGTTTTTTTTTCAATACAAGTTTTTTTTCGTATGAGAAAAGACGAAAGGACGTCACGTATATACTATCATCATTTTAACATTTTACCCCTGAAATATATATTTTGGATGCACCTCCTTACAAAGATGTGGTGCTCGTAATTTTTACATCTCGGCTAGGTTTGGTAGACATGGAAACATTTACGTGGACCTTCGTCATTACTTTTTTTCAAATCACTAATCATTTTAGATTTGTATTATCATGAAATGTTTGTCATGAAACATATGGATTTCTCCTTTACTCTGCCTTTCTTTCTCTCTTTATTTATTTCTTTCTTTCCGAAGTAAGAAAAACCTTGAGATTTTGATCCTAGTATTATCTTAATCTTTCTGTCTTTCTTATCATCATCACTGTCTCTGTTGTGTTTTATTCGATCTTTTAATATTTATTCATTGTTATTATTATTGGTATTCAGTTGTTTTTTTCAATATACAGTGATATTTATTTTTATTTATATTTATTTATTAGGTCTTCTTTATACAGGTTAGCCCTTTCAATAATGAAATTGATCTTCCAAGGGGCCCTCCTACTCGATATAATTAGATAAACTTGGCAGAAATACCTTCCTCAAACTAAAGCTTATTCTTCTTAGTGGTCGTTGATTTTGACTTCGGTAAAAGTTCATGGACAACTTTTTATCCGCCAGATGTTCAAGACACCATACCGTAGCCTTCATTGGTCATTGACACTTTGCAATTAGCAACAACTCTTCTTTTTTTTTTTTACTTGACCAGACCCGGCCTGGCCCATGAACTTACTTTACGATCGGATAAAAGTGCAATCAAACCTGTGCATACTGGCCACTGAGAGGATAGAGCAGATGAAATTATACAATGTATGATTTTTGCAGGTTTCCCCTGAAAGATCGAGGCAATCTTCAAGGATTACTTAAAAATTGCATCACACCGCATCATACATATTCACATTACGTGAATGCACATGTATTCACAAATGATAAAAAAATTCAGCTGCATCAGTGAAGCGGTTTCAAAATAATGATAGGCATTTCACAGTAAAAGTGAAAATTTGTCAAATTGGTCGATGCCAAAGCTCGAAATTCATTCATATTGATGTGTATACATTATCAATTTCTCCTAACAATTTTCAGATTATTTGTTCAAAATACGAATGTTCAATCTAACAATACTGAACTAGGTATTAATGTATCCCTTACTAAACTTGTTCACTCTTTGGACTCATGGAATTGTAGAAAGGTCACAGTGAATAAAGACAAGACAATCCAATGCAGTCGTATGCATAATTAAATGCTGTTTTTTTTTGTTTTTTTTTTATATCTATAGATATTTCGTTCAGAATGCAATTGCTCAATCTCATAATGCACACCTCAAAATGTATTTCATTATGAACTCATTCAACCACATTGATTGTATTTAACGGCATTTTTGATTGGCCTTCATGAATATTCATAATTTGGTCCTTCTGACAGCGTTGGATCATTAAAGTGATTGGTTTAGCACAATGGGCGATAAATCAAATCGTAATTTCATTGAATTAATCATAATTGAATGTGTCAACAGGCGATAGCAAGTTCAAACGCCATTTGAGCACGGGGACGTTTTCATGCCAACAAATATTGATACAGGCACATCATAACACAAACCCAGATAGAATGCATAATTCATAGTAATATTTACTGTGGGTAAAATAGACAAAGCAATGAGGCAGAGTAACCAACATCCATTCTCTCATTTTTAAGAGCTCAATACATGAAACAGATCTTTCCTCCCCTCTTATTCTGCGGAGAAATGTCGGACAGGTGTCACATCTGTCCATTGAATAAATGTGAAGTTACTTCCGTTTTTGTGCCCCTCTATATGTTTAGAAGTATTCAGTGAAAGTTGTTTGTTTTGTCCAATTCCTTTGCTCCTTCTTCTTACAGTGATTATTACCAATTTTCGGAGATTTAAACCCTTTATAAATGCTTTGGTGTAGAAACTTTAAAAACAACTACCACAACTCCTTTGTAATGTTTGGTGAGAAGATCTCCTTGTTCGTTTAGCAAGTATCGTCTCAACAAAATAGAATCAAGAATATAACAATTAGCTGAGGATGATGGGGAGCAATATATCCCTAAGTCCTTAAATGTCAGAAAATAGTGTTAATACAGATAGAATAGAAGCAAGATAAAAGTTTAAATTCTCTTATCGATCTTGTATGCGTCGTTCGTCCTGAACTTTTTTTCTGACATTGCACCTGGTTTGACAATTATCTCGTAAAGCAATATTCCAAGTGATAATATACCCGCAAGCAGACCGTACAATGACCGTATGAGGAAAATTTTCGTTCACAAATGTAAGAACACTTATAAACACATCAATAATGACGTCATGAATTGCGTCATCATCAAGGTAACTTCATGTTCGTGGATGATATATCATAACATTGCAGTTAAATAGCGCAGAAACTATATATGTGAATATATTCCACTGTATTTTAACAATATAATTTATAGTTTGAATGTGAAAGTTTTTGCAAAGTTCAAAGTGACATGTCAGTAAAAATATTCTACCATTAAAATGATTAACATTAATTAAACAAAATGAATTTTTGAAGAATTAGCTTTGTCTCCATTCAATAGCCATTTCATTTTTTTTTTAAATAAATCTCACCATCTTCAATCTAAATATCAACACAATAATCGATTAAATTGCGTTCCATCTAATTTTCTGTTCAACGTGAATAGAAAGCGAATGGTTGGTTGTTAGTTTTATTTTCCGTAAAGTAAAGCGCAGCAAAAATATATAGAAAATCAATATAAGTGACTTATATACATTTGAAATAAGTACAAAGATAACTATTTGAAATTTAAAATTAGGGTTGGAGCACCCCATTCAGAGCCAAAGATTACAAATATCCTGTATATTATTCAGATGCATTATCAACATTTTGTACAAACTGAAACATTCTCTTTAATGTCTCGAGAGAGGATAGGAAGGAAGACATGTTGTCAAAATCTACCGGCTGATCTTGAACTTGGTAAATCATGCGCAATTCGCGATTGTGACACTGTATGTGAACAGCGGGGTTGCGGGCTGGTTTCACGCCGGGGCTCTAGCGTACTATGTTTGCACTCAGTCGATTGGATTACCCGAGATACACTCACAGGAGTATTGGAGGATATTTTTGTTCTATTGTAGACGAGTGTTTAAAAGGGGGTACTGGGATTCGCTTCACCCCTGTTGTGGGAGAAAGGGGAAAGGTGGAGAGTGTACTGCTAACTTTCTTGGAGTAGAAACTATTGAGGTATTCGCAAGTAGTGTAAGGTGTGCCTAGCTTTATTGGCTGCACAACCCATACTCCTATTCAAGTAGACGGTATACCCAGAAAGGGTTCACTCGAAGATACCTGAAGTCTTCATACCAGCAGTCATGTCTACTCTGGTCCAATTTTAGACTTCATTAGTCAAATATTTCCATATTATTTTCATACAAATCTTTGATGCAGAATGAACCTCGTCAATCGTTTGACCAATTTGAGACAGATGTGTCTTTTAGAATCCAGCCTAGAAATTACTGCAAAAATTGTGATTTGTGAAAGAGTTATCTTGCGCTTACCCATGATTTTAGGACCGGGGGGGGGGGGGGGGGCTAGACTAACTAAATTTTGCGCCCCCTTTCCGAGCTGACAAGCAAAAAAAAATGCTCATAAAGCTACATATTACATACCTCTACCCCACAGTGCGGATTTTTCGCGACCCCTAATAAGATCGGTGGTGGGGGGGGGGGGGCTCGAATCCCAAAGCACCCCCTCCCCACCCCAATGGTGCGCACATTGTAATGAATTCCCTATTGGTTTATCAACCGCGACTCCTCCCCTATCTGGATATTCACACGGATGCTCTATAACCAGATAACGGTGTTCATGAGTCTATATTAAATGACTCACCATTTTCAAATTGGAGCTAACATTATTATGCAACCTCTAATGCATATAATAAATGTAAGGATTTCTGTCACCATGACAACAACATATCTGGTCCATTGCGTGACGACAATTGCTGCTCAGTGCTCACAAATTTGAGTTTCAGTCCCCCCCCCCCCTCCATTTTCTTAAATGCAATTTACTTTTGAAGAAAAAAAAATCGCTAATTTCCCGGATAAGTTATAACTTTAAGGATTGTTTCCATATATATTGAATAGAAGAGACGATTATTCCAATTAGAAAAGCTTCAAACATATAGCTAATATATAAGGTCCATCTCCGGCCAGAAAGCTCTTGAGAACATTTTGAAACGGTGGAAATGGTTCAAATGTTAAAATCAGATACACATTATCTCGTTATTTCCTTCCTTTCCAAATGTTTCTTATGTTTCAATTGAACATCGTGATATCATAATCATTCCAATCAGATTACATTGATCAAATTCATGGATGAGCCTCACATTCCAAGCTCATACATTGAAGATCAAATCATTTTATCTAAGATGTACGCCACACGATGATGGTGTCAATTTCTGCGAATTCGGCGCCAGATTTTAAGTAGCGGCAAGGGGGTGTCACTGCGTAAATTAAGTTTGCACTTATAATTAAAGGAAGGAAATAGCGATAAGCAGAGCACACACTTCGTTAGATCTGCATAACGTTCTTGTGTATCAATGGGTTCAAGTCAGCTTCTTGGAGGGGTACCGTTTGGAATATGACCTAAATCTGTTTGCTAGATAGATAAATCAGAGACCTATTGTATTTTGAAAGCACTGTTTAAAGAAATCTGTGAAATTATGGCAGTAGAGTCACTAGATATTTTGTAATAAAAGTGTACAATTGCAGTTAATTGTAAATTTGGGCAGTTACCATGGTAACATTACATTCAAAAGAAAATTTGTCGTAAAATACAGTTTACACGCGGCTTAAAGTTAATTTACATAATCATCTCTATACACAGAAGCTCGGGGAAGACGCTTGGCTTGTGAATATCAAGCATACGCCGAATTAGTCGTTTGCTAAGCATATTTCCTGCGTATTTTTAAACATAGAGGCCGTTTTTTAGATTCATTCAACAAGTTCAATGCATGCTGGACATGCTATAAACACAAAAATGTGACTGAGCCGAACGTTTAACGATAGCAGTATACATGGAAGACGCTTGACTTGCGTATGTCTAGAATTTAGGCAGAATACATCGCTTTCAGAGCGTTTCTCTTGCCTAAAGGGACCTGTTTTTTTTTTGTTAAGACACATCCAATACATGTTGGACATACATTGGCTATTAATGCAAACATATTACTGAGCCGAAAGTTCAACTATAGCAGTCTCTATGAATAAAAGTATGCGGGGAAGACGATTAGCCTGCGTATATGTAGCGTAATTCCTCGTTTGTTAAGGGTTTGTTGAAGATGTTTTTTTAGAAACATTCAATGCACGCTGGACAAACGTTGCTTATTAACGCAAACCTGCACCAGAGCCGAAAGTTCAACAAGCCCAGTTCAACCGCCAGTGATCACCAGGTGGGCGGGTATAGACATGATAGAGGACAGGTAGTATCACTTGTAGCAAAATAGCTGAGTGGGTTGTACAAATGAGGATGAGACTCTGTGTGAACTTTTCACGAGGTACTGAAAAAATCAGTACGAGCTACCAAAACCAAATACACTATCATTAAAATATTTTGTATTAACGATGCGAGTTTACCTTTAATGACTAAAGAACCATATTATTGTCTAATTAGTCGAATTCGGCAGCTCGTTGCATTCTAAAATAGTTCAGAGTTGGACTATCTTTATTTCAGATGGATAACATATTTTATTGGAATGGTTGACACATTTACATGTCAAGATTCGATTTAAAATGTTATCTGACCATATCATGCAAGTATGTACACTGAAAGAGTTTCATCAATTCTGACTGGTGTAGTTTGGTAGATATTGGAAGAATGGATTATTTATAACATTATGCATATAAATGCCTATACTAGAAAGTTAGATAATTTGTGAGGTATAACACAAGTCGCATAATAAGATTAGCCACATAAACAGCTAATATATACGGTTCATCAATTGAAAAGAAAGTCTCATAAAATGATATTGGATATGATAAGTATTATCGATAAATATTGTAAATTCATATAAATGTTTCGAAGTTGATAGTTTTCTTACATTGATATTGATTATGTCAATGGGGTTTAAAGAATAAATTCATTCAAATAAAATCATACCAATGTCCATCGCAATAGAAATGGTTCGCAACGTCAACGTACTTACGAAGATGAAGATAAACTCAACAAACCCTTTATCAAACAACATAATGTACATTTGCTACATGGATATCATACCATGGTATCATGTTTAGGTGATAATAGCAGGTGTAATGCCTGGTACAGGAAACTATGGGCGAGACATTACCGGTCATCTTCTTAACCCTTTGAATGCTATAAATGTGATTGATGGTCAGTGATGTATAGGAAATACATGTTACATTAGAATCGAACTTTAATACTATGATAAATGACCAATGAAGTACTTAATTAGGCACCCAAATTTGAGTTAACGGTCAGTATGATGTGATAACGTGAACGATAATTAATTCTTGAGATGCAGGTTGCATTCTTTCTGTTTTCTTTTTGCAAAGGGGGCATTCAATTTCAAATACTAATCCAATGCGTTTTCATCAATCAACAACCATAAACAAATCATTATCTTCGTTGTTCTCCTCCTCCTCCTAATCATCATCATCATCATCATCATCTTCAAAACTATCATAATCATTTATATTTGTAAAGAAAATGCCTCTTACTATTTCATCACCAGTATTGCTACACCATTCTCATCCTCATCCTCGACCTCCTCCTCCTTTTCCTCCTCCTTCTCCTTCTCCTCCTCCTCTTCCTCCTTCTCCTTCTCCTTCTCATCCTCCTCCTCCTTCTCCTTCTCCTCCTCCTCCTCCTCCGCCTCCTCCTTCTCATTAACATCATCATCATCATCATCATCATCATCATCATCATCATCATCATCATCATCATCATCATCATCATCATCATCATCATCATCACAAGCACAATATAACAACTGCCAATATCATTGTCATCTCTTTCTAAAACAATCGCCATCCATGCCATTTGGCCCTCAAAGTTATGTACTTTGCAATGAGTGGGTTTTTTCCTCTTCATACACTGAAATGTAAGGCATCTTGCGTATTGGAGATAAACTTTTGTCACTTTATAACACTGACAAATATTACCATACATAACAAGCAGACAACATTTTTTTTCAAATAATCTAGAAAAAATGAAATATTCTACTTACGCAGACTTGTCCTTGCTAATGAGCTGTGTGATAACCAAAGGGAGGCGAAAACAACCAAAACACACTCAGCATAGCTCCTTAGATGTCCCATGGTCATTTTTATATTTGAATACTGATTTAACTCCTCAAAAAATTGCTTTGAATACTGATCTAAATCCTCATGCTAGTAGTAATCAACATAAATCCATTCGAGATTTGCATTAATATCCCAATGATAAATAAAATCCACAACTTCTTTCCTCTGTGATCTTCGGCAACGGGATAGCTCTTGAATGACTGATGCCTTTATGGCGCTGTTCAGGCAGTGATATAATGAAGAAAACAGATTTTTCGGCCTGGGTTGGAGGCGCTCGAGTCTGTGTTCCTTGTCTTATGGTGTTCCTTGCAACGTACTGGACAAGCCTCTAGCAGACGATGTCGTGTAAAAGAAAACCCTGGGATTTATCTAAGCAGACTTTAGCCCAGACGTTGGAGTTCCCAGTATAAAAGGTTACTTTCTAGACAGTCCAATTGGAATCCCATTAGCGTGGAGCTCTCACTTCATTCACCAAGCAAAATCAGGAATAAAAGAAAACAAAACCTGAGCTCTAATTCCAAAGCGTAACGGTATCTGCTGACGCGAAGAATTAAATGGTTTAAAGGCTATTTAGCTGGACGCGAAAGAACAACGGTTCCGTGTTGAGCTAGTATTGTCTGTGTGATAAATAAAAACATGTAGCATTATATATAGCTGAACACGTTGAATTTGTAGAGACCGGTTTTCCAATAATGTTGTGTCGACTGCTTCCCGTGAATGCTCTACCGACTGCATGAGTTAAAATTGGTCTGATCTTTGCTTCCGTAGCACTTCCACCGATCCACTCAACTTTTTTTTTTCTTTGCGACAGTCTCTCTCAGAGTGAACGCAGAGGGCACGCTTTAACATAACTTTTGTCGTCGGGCCTAGTTTTTTTTTTTTGTCATACGCTTGTTTTCGTAAATAGAATCGGGTTTAATTGTTTGGATTCATCGAATTTCTTTGCAAACAGACATGGAAATTAATTGCTGTATTCGGGAAGGGTGGATGGTGATAACAAAATCATTGTTGCAGATTTAGTTAAAAGGTCCCGTAATTGTGAGTTAGGCCTATTATGATCCGAAGGCAACTTTTGTGAAATAATGATTCAATATTGGAATCGTGGTATCAAGTTTCGTGAAATCACCTCTTCGATTATTTGAAGTAAACTTTTTTAAACATCGCCCATGTTTTTCCTATTCTTTGAATAACCATGTTAATGAAATATCATCACAGAATTGATTTTTTTTCTTATCCATATCCCAGGCCCCTTTTTTTATTTTCTCCGTGGCATATCACATTTCTTTAATGAGTATGAAATTGGAACAAAGAAAACACAAAACACTGTCAACTGTCTTAAAAATCACGAAAGATAATTAGATGATGAGTATAAAAGTCTTCTGAACATGACGAACGTGATTCCAAAAAGATAGTGCTTTGGGAACCAAAGACATCTCCACTTACATGGTGAGCTCGGGAGATGCATGATTGCACGGTATGTCTGCAGCAAACCCCGGCGACGTGAACGGCCGCGAAGTCAGGGACGATGAACGATTGCCAATCCAGCTGTTTGGGACTTTCACATGGTGTCGAAGATTTCAAACCCAGTCTTACCATCGTCACCGACTCCACACGCAAAGGACGACTACAACGCAGCAAAATGGCTTAAAACATGGAATAATAAACGATGCTTATACTGTTAAATGTGCAGCCTCATGATTCTTTTGATAGCTAACTTATCAGCGTTAATTTGATTTAACGAAATTGAACGACAATGGCGTAAATATTGAAATTTGAATGATCTCGAACGTTTTCAGGGCGGCAGATTCTAAATCCATTATCTTTATACATATTAATTTCCAAGTAATGTAACAATACTCATATAATAACAAATCGTGTTTTTCACATTTTTTTTTCACTTTATCTTCACGTAACTGTTAAATTTTGTATTAGGTATACATTGTTCTCTGTATATCCATTTCTTTTTTTGAGCAAAGCTAAATTTCTGACAATGGACAATGAAATTTGGGTTGTATTGATTTAAATTTTAAGTTTAAAATGATTATGCATAGGAGGCAACTTTGTCCAACGCAAACATGCACGTTCGTCGAGCACAGTCCTAACGTATCCTATTCAACATTGGTCCGGTGTCTTCCCTGTATTTTTCTACGCAGAGGGAGACTAAATGATAGGCATATATTGATTGTAAGTTAAAATGCGTGACCGAAACTTAATATTTGTTGTCGGTTTAAAGTTTGTATAGCATTGTGACTGGGGCATAATGATATTTCCTGCTGGTTGGTACTCTTTCAACTCGGCGAGTCGATCACGACCGAACAAAACACGAGTAATTGCGCTCTAATTTGTGCGACAAATACCCACTCGTTTTTCAACAACCATTTATAGCATATAGTAATGAGATTGAACGAAGGGGGATTGTCCCTAACTTGTTTTATATGAATTAAGTTTTATTGGGTAAAGTTTGCTTGTGTTCCGCTGTCCTGACCTATGAAAAAGGTATATTGGCTTCGTTCACATAAATATCAGAAAACATTTTCGTTAATTAACTTGTAAAATATTTTAAGTAATACTTTTCATATAAAATATATGAATAAATTTAAAAAAAGATGCATACGGACCAATCGTATTTTTTTTAGACGGAACTAATTGGACGGCTCAGAATTTTCATGGGGCACAAATAATGTACATCCATGGTGCCTACGTATTTGTACTTTTGTGGGTACATTAAAATAAAAGAATGATGATGTGCTCCTAGCATGAAAACCTGACCAGTGTATTCATTACTGTTCTGTGTATGAACTGATGTGGATTGTGTTCCAAAACGTGTAATAGAATAATTATTTCATTGTGAAAAAACAAATATCTTGATCGTCGTTCTTTCTTTTTTTCTTCAGAATATTGTACACACCTAATAGCTGTTGAACTAGCATCATGGCTTTACAGAGTGTTAGAGTGACGCAAGACGTCAATCAATCAATGTTGAATGACCATCTATGACAAAGTATAAATCAAATTACGTTCAATTGCTACTGAATGCATTCTTAAACCATTTAGCTCAAAGAATTCGGAATAATGGACACCCTTTGAATTGCATGTGTTCAAATCCCACTGACACGACAGGCCAATGACCGGATTAAAGGTCTAGATCAAACATGTTTGGGAGCCAATGAGATTAGATAAAGAAAAGAAATACTAACTGTAAAACATCCAAAATAGTGTCGGGTCTTCTGAAAGGGACTCTTTGTAATGGCAGAATTTTGTATAAGTGATAATCAATACGGCCAGTCTGGACGATTGTTTTCTGTGGTTCGTTTGATAGCTTGGAGTCTGAGGGAAATTCGTATTTTAAAATTGTTCGGCAGCATAATTGTCCACACTTAAATTGTTGCTTAAAAACTATCCAACCTATCGCAATATTGCAAAAGTTCGCTTATGTTGGTTGACATTGGCTACGATTGTTTATTTTTGTTGGTATTTTTATTTCAACCAATTAGGAACCCACGTTGTCAAATATTTTGAAAAGGGGATAACAATTATAATGATGATGATGATGATGATGATGATGATGATGATGATGATGATGATGATGATGATGATGATGGCATTTGTCAATTTATATTGCGCCATATATCTGTTAAGACATTCAAAGGAATAAAACTATAACGTTGAATCGGGATATATCGTCATCATCATCATCATCAGGATAGATCATCCAATTTCTAGAACTCTGTTTTAGAATAGTCTCCTCTTGTGCTTCATTACAC
>BQKZ01000448.1:140824-155442 GCA_036244855.1 Temnopleurus reevesii | reverse complement strand
TGGTGGTGGTGGTGGTGATGGTGTTGGTGGTGATTGGTGGTGGTGGTATATTGGGAAGGGTCGCTTGTTGTAGAGGTGTTCAAGTCTATAGTGGTGGTGATGTTGGCAACTGAGGTGACACTGATGGGGGTGATGGAAGAGGCGGTTGTGGTGGTGGTGGCGGCGGTGGTGGTGGTGGTGGTGGGTGTAGTGAGGGTGATGGTTATGGTCATGCGTGCAACGGGGGTGGATGGGGGCCCCTTTGAGTAGTCTGCAAGTACAGACCCTAGGCTTTCGGTGTGTGTGCATGCGCAGAGCTTGATACAGTGTATGCAATATGTGACTACGTGGCACACTGCATTGCCTTTTCATTAGCCTAGGCTAAGTAACACCCCAACATCGCTTTCTCAGAATGCGAACATCTTTGGACCTCTGTCACTGACAAGATGTTAACGATGGAATTTTCATGGTTAAACCAGGGAATTGTGAGGGTTAAACTAACTGGGGAGTAAATGCCAAATTTATTTGAAAATAGGAGAATTTCAAAAGAGCAGCTATCCTGGCTATGCAGCCGTTTTTAATTGACTTTGGGAAAAGATATTATAAACTCCTTTTCAATTATAGAAATGATCTAAAACTTTAAAGAAAAAAAATGAACCCCTCCTTAGCCCCAACCCTTCCTTTGATATGGACATGATACACCACAAGGCTACCATGGGTTATGGGATGCGTGAAGCATGGAATGATATGATGATGACGAGATATGAGATGGAGGACGAGATCGATGATGAGTGATTGATAGCTGATGTGGGTTACCACTATCAATGGCGTCCGTAAAGGGGCAAGTTCATGGGTACACTGCAAAATTTTCTCACAAATTTCGTATCGAGTCAGAACGGCCAAGTATCTTCACTCCTGGTTCTGAAATCTGTTTACACTTGTGATCTGGTGATGCTGTGATCTGAGGTGTTTCATGTGGAAGTTGTTCCCTTCTATTCTCGGGCAATAACCATGGCAACAGTCAAAGATTGCGATCTTCATTCAATCAACATATGGATTATTCAGCGCTGACTAAAATCTATTCCAGTATCGGGGGTATAATGAGCGAACAGACATGATGGCAGCATTACCCAGTCTCGATCCTCCCCCACCCCTCTCTCCCCCTCTCTCCCTCGCTATCTCTCTCTCTCTCTCTCTATCTCTTGTTCTTTTATTCCTCTTTTTTCCATTCGAGACATCTTGCCGCTTTTAACCCCCCTTCCTTCTCTCTCTTTATCTCTCTCTCTCTCTCTCTTTCTATCTATCTCTCCATCCCCGCCTCTTTCTCTCTCTCTCTCTCTCTCTCTCTCTCTCTCTCTCTCTCTCTCTCTCTCTCNCCACAGGTCACTTGTAATGGTTTACCACTCTAGCCTCGCTCTCGAATACCATTCTGTCTTTGACCTTCTTTTCTTTAATCATTCCAAAGCTTCTTTATTTCATAGCCTGAAATATGGGAGCTCCTATAAGGCCCCAGTCACATAGAAACACGGAAGCAACACGACTCTGTGTTCAGTTAACAGTTAACTGCCTTCAAACAAAGAGTCGTGTTTAGCCGTTTTGCTTCCGAATTTTGTGACTGGGCCCTAAACAAACTCTATGCCGTGCGCCATGAAGTTTGCTGTTCATAGATCTACGCACGACTCTACGAACGACTGGTGACCCTTTCTCGCACTTAATGATAATCCCTTGCGCTGAATCGCACCTGAGAAACGGTAACCAGTCGTTCATACATTTGTGCGCAGATCTAGGAATATCTTTACGATACAAAACCCAGGTAATAAAAATTGCGACTTTGGACGTGAACTTCGTGACCTCAGACGTAAGGTTTATGACCAAGGACCCAAAGGTTGCGACCAAGGACGCAAAGTTTGTGACTTCGGACTAAAATGTTCGCAAAAACAACTTTTGGTCACGGACTAAAATGTTGTGTTATGTGTCGCAAATTTTGCGTCCCATGTAACTAACTTCACGTCCCAAATCGCAAAGTTCGTTACATGGTCGCAAACATTACGGCGTATTGTGTCATGTCATTGACTATAATTATGAAGCCACCATTATGTAAATTAGCTTGTAGGCACAATGTTTTGTTTCAATATAAATCTTTCGTAGTTAGATTTATTCAGGTTTGCTCTCTTCATTTGCCTTTCGAACCTGTTTGAAACGAAGCACCATGTAGATTTCTTGTATTTTTATCATCTGTCAACAGAAAAGTAGTATTTGATATTTAAGAAAATGTGAATCGCATAGATAAAGACATTTTTTTTAAGTTTACCCTTTTCACGAACCTCGAACTAAGAATGGTGTAACAGACTGCCATAAATAAAAACCTTAGAAGCTGAACTTTTAATATACTTTAAACAATCTTTAATTTGTAAAAGTATGCATCGTCTTTCTTTATTACGCTTCAAATACGAATAAGAACTAAATAAGAAAAACAAAATCTGCGTTCTGTCTTATAAGGAAAATTAGTCGCCCTACTCTCTGAATTCGAGCTAATAAGTTTTAATAATATATTTCGATCGTCCTGGTGGACAAATCTGTAAAATATTGAAAATTTTTAATTTATTGATTTAATTATCATTTCTAAGTCTATTCAGACTAGTTTTTCATGATTTTCAATCCAGTATGATTAGTTTTTTTATTAAATCTGTTGATATAGGTTAAAGTTTAATCCAAGTTTTAGATCTAAAAAATCGATCCAATTGAATAAGATATCACTGATAATTCTAACTTGACTAAAAAGAATGTTACTCTAATTCATATATTTAAAAGTTTTGTGATATATCTTACAAATTTTTTCTCCAGACAATCATGGCAATGGAAATAAATTGCTTCTTATTCGCTTAGATTTAGAGATTACTTGACAGTTTCGTATATGTCATTGACACTTCTTTCTACAGATAATATCTGTATGCATTACTTACGATTGTAGTGAGCAACTAATTGGTCCACAAGGACAATTATTTATTTGAATACTAGAGGGCGCTAGTGCCCAAAGACTTTTTGATTGATCCATTTCTGATCAGAAAGATTTAAACAAAAAGGCCCGTATTCCGATAGCGAGGTTTAACTTAACCCTGGACTAACTCATTGTTATTTAGACCCGGGCTATTCAAAAGTTAGACCAAGAGTCTAAAGAACAATGACTTAGACCTGGGTTAAGTTAAACCTCGCTATCGGAATACGGGCCATAGTTTCCCCCTCTATATTCCAAAACGAAAAAAAATTATGCTATATAATAAGATCAAACAATCGATAAACAGTCAATGATAAAACACTAATTATTTGCCGCTGTTAATGAATATCACTGACATGTCCGAGAAATTTATCATATTTTGATAAATAATTTTGGATGCACATTAAACATTTTACAAACCCTTTATCGGTTGATTCTTAGCCCAAATCATATAAAGAACTCTTTAAACAATACTAAAGCAATTATTATGTAAATATGACTGAAATAAACCAGAATGAATTTAGTCAAAATGAAACACTATTTCAATGTCACATCTCTCCATTTCCTGCAATATAACATGTGATTATAACGAGCATGGAATCATACAAAAATTGGCGAAGAATTAAAACTAAGTTAAATAGCACAAGCTTCCAATTTTTCATTCATATCGAGCTGATAATCATATTAAAGATTATGTGGAAGACGTTTTCGAACTCTGATATTTAGGTCACTATTGGCGTGTTGCTCAAAATCAACTGCAAATCAACTGCAACTTTGAAAATTGTAACGCGCATTTTCATTTGCGCGCGGTATGCGCATTTAACAAGACACGCATAAAGCAATGATTTTGATTGGCGCGTTCCGATCAACTGCAACTTGCTATCAATTGCAACTTTTGAGCAACACCCCCTATGTTTCCGTCTATCTGTATAGATAATTTTAAGTATTACAAATATACATAATGATATATGTTTAGATGATTTCATATTCCACTACATCATACCATTATGCAATATAGTGATAATCTACATAAAAAATACCGTCATGATACAAATATAACAAACGTACGAATTATTGCACCACGATGATTTAAATAATTTCTATGCTAAAGCCCTGGTCACATAGGACCCCGGAAGCAACACGATTCACCCCGACTCGTTGTTCTGAGGCAGTTAACTGTGAATTAACAAAGAATCGGGGTGAATCGTGTTGCTTCCGGGGTTCTATGTGACCAGGGCTTAATACTCAATGGGATTTAGGCACTTATGGAAGACGTTGAAAGGGTATGCCGTTCGTGCTAATAAACTCACTGTTATGTGGAGATCTTGTACGCTATTCTTTATTGCATTTCTACTTATATTTGTATTTTTATATTTTCACTTATATGTGTATTTTTTGTATTTTAAATGATCTTTTGTAAATGCATTTGCAATTCAGCCTTTGGCTGCAAGAAATGATTTGATTCAATAAATAAACCATTTCTTCTAATGTATACATGATAAAATTATAACAATAGTCTATTTTCATGTTGCATAACAAACATATTACATTCTTACAGCTGTATTTTTTTCTTTGGTAAGACTTTTCTGAGTTCAAATATTTCGCTTTTTCCTCCATGCGGCGTCATTTTAAGCTTAGGCAAATAAGCAACGGACAGATCATGTTGGTCTGGAAAACGTCTGCTAAAATATGTCATTCATTCAGCCTTTCTACTTGACTGGTCATGTGAAATTCAAGCCAAGGGGATACCAGTGTTTCTTGATGGCCGTACATGCTTTGGTCGGGTTCTTTTAGGCACGTTGAGCATTGGTTGAAGATTATGCACAATATATACTTTTCATTTATCATAGACTAACGCTAGCTCACTTGCTTCTCCTTCATCTTTTTATTAATGTTAAATTCACAGTCACAGAGAAGAGCAAATCCATAAGAAAGTATCTCAAACTTGCTCCAATCTCAATGGATATCGGGACTTGAAAATTCATGACCAACGTCTGACCGAGGCGCGACGTCACATTCAGTCACAGGGCACACTTAACCAACCAGAGAGAAAGTAGCCCAAACTCGTTCCAAATGCAACGTATATATCAAGATTTACGTATATAGGATCCATGATCACCTTTTTAGTAACGTCACAGTCACAGTCACAGATCACAGTCAAATCGAGTAGTGAATTCGTCAAAGTTCGCAGGTCTCCAGACTTCAATGACACTTCAAGAGCCGACTTAAGCGAACGTTTTTACCCAAAATAGCTCTAAATCCCAATGGATATCAGGATTTTGAACTCAAAATTCATGTTCTACGTGACGTCACATTCATAGTCACCGAACACAACCAACAAGAGAGAAAGTAGCCCAAACTTTCTCCAAATGCAATGGATATCAGGGTTTAGCTAGGTAGCATTCATGATCATATTTTGAGCGAAGTCACATTCCAAGTCATCAAGCAGAGTCAAGACAGAGGTGCGGAATTCGTCCCAGGCCCACTTGGCAGGTCTGTAGATTTAATTGACATTTCATCGTCCAGCAAGTTCTACCTGAAATAGCTTAAATTTGCTCCAATCACGATGAATATCGGGATATATTAAGTAAGGGCTAGTCCAAACTAGCTCTAAACCCAATGGATATCAGGATTTAGGTATGATCTATGATCATTTTTTGTGTGACGTTACATTTACAGTCACAGAGCACAGCTAAGATGCGACGGATTGGAAATTCGTCCTACTTGGCAGGTCTTCAGACTTCATTGACACTTCAAGAGCAAAATGTTTACCTAATATACCAAGAACTTACTCCAATCACAATCAGGATACATTAAAAAGACGTCACATTCACAGCCACATATCAGAGCCAATCAAAAAGAAAGTATCCCAAACTTCTTTTTTTTAACCCACCGATGATAGAACAGTGCGTTCTATACATGAAATAGCCTAAGTTTGCTCCACTCACGATGAATATCAGCATGCAGGAAAGGGCTATGATCACCTTTTGAGTGACGTCACATTTACAGTCACAGATCATAGCCAAGCTAAGAGATAGTATCCTAAACTTGCTCCTATTACTATTGATATCAGGATTTATGCTTTGAATGTCATTGCTATCAACATGAGAAGATAAAAAATGAGCGTCTGTAAGCCGTAGAGGGCGGTAAGAATTAGATGGCTCCATGAACAAAAAGGTATCCTGTATGGGGAAAGAAATGTAAGATATTACATTGAAATTTATGTAGAGGATCAATTAAAAGTGAAATACGTAAGATTTATATGATCTTTGCATGAGCGCCATGAGCTCTTAGCTATAATTAAGCGAATAATGGGTAGACACATTATCGATATGACATAATTATAATTATCTTAAACATGTCAAACGCGAGGTAGACCAATAGAAAATGTTGTGCCCCTTGTACATTACAGTCCATCTGGGCATAGACATATCACATCCATCTTGTCTATAATATGGGTCACCCTCAATACGTTGACAATATAACAAAAACCGGTCAAGAGCTAGAATTTGCCACTCCCTCAATATTTTCGGAGCCCTTTTTTTACCTAGATTACGCCCCCCCCCCCCCCCCGACCGTTGTGTGCATGCCAATGGTACACTTACCGGGTGTTCGTGTTCCAAATAGAGAAAACAAATTTGGGTCGAATGAACACCATCGTTTTTATATTACATAATCATAGAAAAGCGGATATTAATATTATGCATGTTAATACCACTAACACATTGGCCTATTGAATTTTTACTTTCTTAAAATATTAGAATTTTATTTCGATGGCAATAGAGTTATTAGATGACTTATAAGTTATTTATAGCTAAATCTGCCCGGAAATGCTTTTGAAATGTTTGCCATACATGAACAGTTTTATGAATGACTGCAGAACTATTGTACCAGCATGTTTCCTCCGTAGATCATTTTACTGTAAATGATCGATCATTGTGTCGAGTAAACCTGGCTCATTGGACATTTGGTATTAATTTAGATATATTTCTGTGAAATTCACTAACTCTATATCAACAAAACATCATGCTTCAAAATGCTCTGTACATGCTGTATGCATTTGTCTATTTCTACCAAGGTGTGGTTTGTATACTGGGCAGTAACCAGGAACTGCCTCCCTATGAAACTTTTGGAGAAAACGGACACGGCTTTTATATATTGTTTCTTATAAAATATGATAATTGTGTAGTATTTATAAACTTTACTAAATGATGTGATTTTCTTGACCACATGTTATTTTCCAATCATTTATGAAATTATCCGACAAAATTGATGATTGTTCCGTTAAATTGTGACAGCTCCTCCCCCTAAATGTCCGAGATACAGCCTGTTGAAGGGTATGATTGGCTACATAAAATGATATTGCATCAAACTTCCATTGACTTGTTAAAAAGATCAATCATATGTGGAGACGAGGGGGGGGGGGTGAATCCACATCTCCGCTTAAAGGGGAATTACACTCAGACATTAAATTTCTCTCATTAAATGAAGAAAAATAAGGTATACAAACTGTGAAAATTTGAGCAGAATCGGATAACCCATTCAAAAGTTATGAATTTTCAAAATTTTGATTTACACCCCTCATGGGCTCCTTAAATTGGCAAACGTACAGGCATAAAATAGCTGCAAACATGGAGAACTCTCCATTCGCTTTGTACATAAAATTTCACATTTTCCTCTTTTCCCACAAAAATAGACGAAATTTTGTTTCTTTGGTTATATATATTATAACCACATCAATTCTGCAAGCATTCCAGAAAGAACGGTGTTGATTCCTCATTTGAAATGTGATATTGATCCATTTTCAATAAATCTATATACAAAGTGAATGAGGAGTTCTCCATGTATGACATCACAGATTATGCTAATTAGCTATACGCATGCCAATTCAATGATGCCCAGCACAGGTGCAAATGATAACTTGAAAATTCATAACTTTTGAACGAATTATCCGATTTTGCTCAAATTTTCACAGTTTGTCCATTTTATTTTTCTTCATTTATTTACCGTACATTATTGTCTGGGTGTAATTCCCCTTTAACATACTTTTGCTTGTACTCTTGTCTTTCTTGGGGTGAACACTTTTTCGTTGAGTCGATTCGCAAGCTTGCGTCTCTACCATCAATTACGTATTTTTTATGGCTACGATGCTGTTTCAAATCCCCCTCGCAAACTCATTATAAAATGTAACAATTTTAACATACTCTCCCTCCGCCTGTTCCTCGACCAGCCTCGTCGACTCACTAGGCTGCATCTCCACCATCCGATGACGGACATCAATTGCGTATCTCTTGGCTAGATGCTGTCTGAGGACGACCAGGCCTTCGACCACGGCTGCGAGTAGCATCACCACCAGGCATGATCCAAATAAACCTGCAAAGTGTAACGATAATTAGTAAACCATGTAGATATTCAAAAGTTTGTGTATACACTCTAAAAACGAAGTAATTAGAAATGACTATAAAGTATTCATTTATAGGAACCAATTGTAAATCTTGTCAAATTTGACTATATTTCTTGCTGGGTTTCATTGTGTTTCAGTCATTTCTGACTGGAAAGTAGTAAAATAATGACTTGTTCATCAGTCTATTCCCAGCTATTCGTCTAGTTATGTTAACGATAGATCGTTTTAAGGGTGTACTAACGATAATCCGCGCAGGGCTGGGAGGGGGTTTTGCTGGCCCTCTAACCCTCCGCTCTTTCACCTATCAGGTAGGACATGAATGCAAAATTTCCAAGAGGAACGCAACATTTAAGGTGATGACCTTTTACCCCTCTACTACTACTACTACTACGGCTACTACCTCTACTGTAACTACTTCTACTGTAACTGCTAATACTACTATTACTACTGCCATTGCTACTATACATGTTTAAACGATGTCGCCGTTTAATGCGGAAATACTAGAGTTCCATATTTCAATTTGACATGAATACAAATATGGAATAATGCTGTTGAACAGGATGTATCTTTTTAGAATTACATACCTCCAGCATTTGATATCTTCCAATTGTGGAAAAGTATAGTTTCGGTGGTTCCAAAATGCAGGTACCCAGTTCTAATGCACTGTGAATAAAAAAAAAATATAGGAAAACTATAATAGAATCATAGTCGGGGCGGGGCGGGGGGGGGTGGGGTGGGGGGCAAAGAGAGGCGAGATGTCGGGGGGAGGGGAGAATTATCAACGATATTTCTATTACCATTAAATTGATTGATCTTTCTCAGTATTCGTTTGGACTCACATTACATTCTTAATCATGGTTTTAAAAATTAAAACTTATCTCACAAATATGAATATGAATTCTAGCAGAACAATATTACGCATAACATTAAATGCTGAAAATTTTTAACCCGTAATGAGGAATAGACCAGTTCCGTTATGTATTCAAATTTGTTAACTTTTCCCCAAGATGAACTATGTATAAACCTGTCAAAAGATAATAAGAGTCTAAAAGTCAGAATGCTATTTGCATACATTAACGTTGCTAGGTTGGACAAACATTGTCGCGTGACCAACCTAGCATTTCTTCCATTGAAATAGGATTATTTTACACCCGGTGAACAAATAATTTGTCATTGTGCGTTTGATAAAGAAGTGTGCATGAAATTTGAATTACGAAAGGGTCCTATTGGAACCACAAGCAAGCTTATTGTATAGAGATGCCAACCATTCCCGAATGCGTATTTTCATGTGAATGCCATGCTTTCATCACATTCAAGTGAAAGGATGAGAACAAGGTCATTGTTGTCATGTTTTCTTTTACTTTAGTTCAGCTATTCACATTTAATTTTGCCTTTTGAATATTCCGGAACGGTTTTAATCTCTGTAAAGCCCTAGTAAGACAAATAGAGTTCACACCTGGAGTCGAAATTACGACAGTATTATGACAGATTATACGTGCAGCACGAATGCGAGTTTGTACAAGTCACCTTCTCGCATTTTTCCTTGAAAAAGGAGCCAAGGCGAATTTGTAATATTACCTACTCGTGCACCTCCTACTCGTTAGGGCGAGTTCTTACAAATCGCCTTTTAGTCCATGAGAAGGCAACTTAACGTGTTTTTTTTTTTTTTAAGAAAACAAGTTGGCGTTTCGCTTTTTCCGACCCAATCAACATGATCAAGACGCTTTGGCGAGTTAAATATCTCTCCTTCGCGCTGCAAGTACAAGTTTCTGTAGAACTGTGGTATATATTGAAATCTGCTCTAGATCAAGATCTGAATCAAGCTGTCCAACCTAGCAACATGTAAGTAATCAGAATTTTGACAAATTTTATTTGTACACAACAGTTGGGGAGGGGGAGGGGGGGGAGGTAAATATGAATAAATTTGACTACATTATCATGAAAGTGGTTTATTACCATTACCCCTACCTCTTGGACTCCTGTTTCATTTCCCATCTTGGTGATCTTGGCAAGGTGGATGATTGTGAAGATTGTTTATCGTGGTATAGGTTGCCTTCTCTGTCGACCTCACTTGTACTGTGCCGCTTTCTTCTTTTTCTGCTGGCCTTTAGACTCATGTTGCAACATTGTAAACATCGGTAGTCGTCATTATTGTGGATGATCTGAAAACAAAAATGCGATCAAATTATTATTTTGAGCAGAATGGATTGAGCGCATGAGTATGTAGTACATGCTTTTGCTTGCTATCCAATTAAGGCTCTTATCATAAGTCTATTATACCACTCATGTCTTTACTTAAATAAGAATCTTTTTAGCACAGTAGAATATATTAATATAGTTTCTGCGCTACATAAGTATCATTATTATTATAATTATTCGAAATTTTTTTTTTACAAGGTGAGCAACTTCTATTCAAGCATATAATAGCTAGATATACATAAAACTCTAAACATGCTATAAGAAGTGTTCTTCCCTCTTTTGCTTCGAAGGAATGTGGAACAAGGATCTTTTTCCTCTTTTCTGTGAAAGCTATTGTTATGGCCGGAATGATAGTCGTTGCTTTTGTCCCATTCTTTTGTCCATTCTGCTCACAGTGTATCGAGGAATCATAATAGACCTGTTTCGTAATGTATTCAAATTTATTTACGCTTGCCCCAAGACGAAGTATGTATTCAGCTACCAGAAGATAATGAAAATTCAATAGTCAGAATGCTACTTGCATTAACGTTGCTAGGTTGTACAAACATCGGAGCTTGACCAACCTAGCAATAACTACTGCTTGCTATTCACATTCCTTCCATTGAAATAGGATTATTATATCAGGTGGGCAAATAGTTTATCAATGTGCATTTGACAAAGAAGCATGCATAAAATTTGAATACATTATGAAAGTCGTCTATTATCCGATTTCAGAGCAGTGTACAAACTGAAGGCCATATAAAAGGGGGTGTCTTCTCGCACTTTAATCTTTTATTCTACAGGCCCCTAGAAGAGTGCAAGGGATTGGCGATATATGCACCTAGGTCTATTTCTAAATAAGCGGATCGCCAAAATCTGATAAAATATATTAGGTGCATTGTGAAAAGCACAATAGGGCACAAAATGTCCACGACTCTCCGCATTGCTGTCATATACCATATTGTTGTACGGCAACATTATGCTCGCCCACTCACCCGCTAAAGTGATCTCGACATTTTCTTACACGACAATACAAACTATTTCGTCATGCCTCAAAAGCTGAGATACCTAAATAAAAAGCTTTAACACTCCCTAGCTAGTAATAGAAATTGTATGGCCAACGGAACGGAATACAAATAGAACCAGGTTAGAAAGCCCAGTGTCTTCTAGTTGTAAAAGTAATGTGTTTAAAGCACGTATCGTTGAACGAGGTCTCATCGAATCAACAAAAGAAATCTGGTGTTCAAAACTCTCAACTCCCTACTATGACTAAATATTTACAGACCATATCATGAAAGACATATTCAGCTATGCAGGAAATGAGTGCTGAATTTGTATTGTTATTCTGTACTGGATGGCAATCTTGCATCAATAAAACAAGAAGAAATATTAACAACCTCAAACCTCATCAGAAGTTTGCCAGAGATATAGCAAAGGATATGAAATATTAACAATGATTGAGATAATTGGTAAACGGGTCGCATACTAATAATTCAAAGCATTGATTAGATTGTTATTATAATGACATCGGGAGTTTATAAACTCTTTACATTTTCGAAGAACTGCAACATTTTGCATTCCAGGCCCCATATGGAAGATAAACTTTTGTTGAATGGGCGACCCTTGGTAGAATATGAGTAAATAGATAAATAGAAGAATAAAATATTTACGGATTAACATTTAGCATATCATGATCCATTCACAATAACTCATATAGACAGACTTACTTTAAAGTTTCTTGTCCGAAATGGCGTCAAAATATTTTATCCTGGTGAATACTTGGTGCGTTCGTGTGGCAGTAGATCCGACATATCCAGGATATATTGAATCATATTGTAGAATACATCATGAATCAAATCCGAGTCCCTTCCATGTCCATGCTAAATACAATCATGACTATGAAGTCTGAATAAAGTCTGGATCCTTATCTCGTGTGATTAATGCATCTGTAAGACAATACACGTACGCCTGCTTTATCAAATGATATTGAAATTGTTTGCCAAAGCTGATATAGTAAGCCAGTTTACAAGGAAGCTATCGTCCACGGAAACAGTATAGGCTTTACTATACCAAAGCTTACATGAAACACAATAAGAGCATTTTCTTTGAAAGCGAGCTAGTTTTGTCACATGTTACGCCTGGATGAGTAGGTGAGGCGAATAGAAGTGATTTTATTTAGTATTGTCAATATTGCCAATCACAAAGGAATACTGAGAGACGCACAGTCGTATAGGAATCGCGGCCCCGGGATGGCTAGAGGGGCTGAAACCCCCCTCCCCAGGTATATATCTGTAACAACCTTTGCACCCCCCCCTCCTCTCCGTCTCTCTCTCTCTCTCTCTCTCTCTAACTCTCTCTCACACATACATACACACCCACACACCTACACACACAACCACACACACACACACACACACTCACGCACACACACACACTCACGCACATACCTACACACACACAGACATACACGAACACAATATACATACACTCAGAGTTAGTTATAGTTTCGAAAATTTGAGTGGAACGCCATTTCAATGTTCTTTTAAATGCTATTATTGTGCCGGCTAACCTAAAAGCCATATTTCAAAGTATAGCTATTATTATTTTATTATATTATTTCTAGTTCAGCTATCAATATAGCCATTGCGTTTTTATATCGGAATTGTATTAAAAATATTTCAAAGGAACAGAACTTAAGCAAACAAAATGCTTTACACATTCCGATATCTATACTTTTTACAAAAGAACTCAAATATGTTTTGTCGATAAAGAGTACAGGTAAACAGTATGAATCAATATTTATAATACTTAGCATAAGAACAAACATTTTGACAAGCATAGAATAATGGTTTTATTCATGACAAAGGTTGCCCTCGTCTAACACTGCCTAACACTATCGAACTATAAACAAGCCTTGATGGTAATAAAAATGAATTTATAAATTGGATGTCTCAAGGCCAGCATGCACAATTTTGGTTTTAAACCGTGGCTTCTATCCGGAGAGATTTTGCAAGTCAGAGATTGAATGCGCGAACTATGGGCCCTAGAAGCTAGGGGCTCTAGGTTTTAGTGAAAAGGGCCAAAATCGCTAGTGATGACATTTTTTTAAAATTATTTCTTATTCAT
Source organism: Temnopleurus reevesii (assembly GCA_036244855.1). Lineage (NCBI taxonomy): Eukaryota > Metazoa > Echinodermata > Echinoidea > Temnopleuroida > Temnopleuridae > Temnopleurus > Temnopleurus reevesii. Next base: position 141,760 of record BQKZ01000448.1, on the reverse strand, counting down.
TTACTCATTTTTGATTGTCCAACTTATACTTAATCGCTAATAGTTCTCAACTTCGCAAATTTATGCATTTAAAAAATGTGTCCTCAATTTTAATATCACAAATAAATATGTCATCTACTTTATTTCATTTCTTTAACATGTATCCCTCATAATGGTTTGCACATTCCGAGGAACCTTCCCCCAATAAAATACTTATTTATGTGTTAAAGAAATTATATTTTTGATCGTAAATGCACTAAGTGGCACAGGAAAGATATTGCCTGCAATGCATATATTTTCAAATTCTGGTCGCAGAAATGTACTAGCTTTCAGGATAGAACAAGAAAGATTGAAATGTGAATCATTAAATTCAGTCGAAACAAATGTAAAAATCATAAAGAGTGTTTTTTTTTAATTTCTATTTTCATGCATATTCCAGACAGTTGGCCTGATGGTAATAGCATTTTCATGTTGCTCAAGCTGGACTCAAGTCATTTTTATGTGTGCAATTTGAAGAGCGCCATCATTAGAGAGGACTGATTTACTACCGATTTTCTTGTGCTTCCGCATATGTACCTCTATGTGTGCCTCCCATCTGCACATCCAAACTGGAGTGAGGTTTCTGGGGCTTGTACGCCCCTTCGACCCTTTTCGAAAAGGAGAGAGGGCATTCAAGGGGCCTCAGGCTTATAGAATAGAGGTTTGGATGTACCCTGGGGATCCTTAGTTTGAAAAATTAACTTCTTCTTCTTCTCCTCCTTCTGTTCTTCTCCTCCTCCTTCTCCACCTCTTCTTCTCCTCCTCCTTCTCATCCTCTTCTTCTCCTCCCCCTTCTCATCCTCTTCTTCTTCTCGGCCTCCTCCTTCTCCTCTTTTTTTTCCTCCTCCTCTTCTTCTCCTCCTCCCCATCTCCTCCACAGGCCTATTCATAGCATCGTACCTAGGGACCCCCCCCCCC
>BQKZ01000448.1:121434-140633 GCA_036244855.1 Temnopleurus reevesii | reverse complement strand
TTCTCCCTCCCTACTTCTACCTCTCTCTCTCTCACCCTTATCTCTCTGTCTTCCCACCTACCCTGTACACTCATCATATCATACACCTCTCTTTCAGCCTAACAACTATCTTTTCTCCCTCCTTACTTCCACCTCTCTCTCTCACCCTTATCTCTCTGTCTTCCCACCTACCCTGTACACTCATGATGCCATACACCTCTCTTTCAGCCTAACAACTATCTTTTCTCCCTCCTTACTTCCACCTCTCTCTCTCTCCCTCTCTCTCTGTCTTCCCACCTACCCTGTACACTCATGATGCCATACACCTCTCTTTCAGCCTAACAACCATCTTTTCTCCCTCCCCACTTCCATCTCTCTCTCTCTAACCATTCCTACATCCCAATGGACAATGCCAAGTATAACCATGGTTTATAATTCCATGGTATAACTGTAATACAATTGACAAAAAAATAAAAACTACAAAGACGACAGAAACCAAAACAATTAAGAACCATCATTCTCTTGCTAAGATCGTAATTTATTTTAAATCTCTCTCTATCAGGACAAGAAAAGCAAAACAATGTCTTTACATTTTCATAAAAGTAAATGAATATGCAAAGTAACTTATAAATATGTAGCACAGTGACCAATTATGTAACCCCATAATGGGTCCTTATGAGACAAATGAACTAATTTCTTTGCATAAATACCCCACAACGAATTAATTAAAAATCTTTAGCATACACAGCATTGTTCAATTTTAATATAATACAATCAAGTCAAAATTAAAAGAGATACAAATCTCTTTGGTCAAATATATAGTCACTACAAAAATCGTAATTGTAATATACTTGGTTCAAGAAATTTATTGAGGTCACCGTCTTTATGAAATTCAACAGAAGGATGGTATTATATTACATGCACGTTTTGATACATTTAGCATGAAATATCTCACTTTGCTTAGTCGAGCACTTTACTTAGTCGAGTAAATGACATTGTATTATACAAATGAAGTTCATTTATTACTGGAATAGAATTGCATATACATTTATGCTACCCCCATAAAATGTTTATGCCTGAAGGCTCAAAAAAACAGAGGAAACATGTATCTACTTGGGTCCTGTATGGGGAGAGTTAAAAAGACGTTTTGCCAATATCATTTTCAAGTTCATAGAAATATGGGCAAAATGACAATTGTTACAAGTTTAACAACAAATACATGTAACCGAGTGCCATAAACCAAACTTTCTGACAATAAATTTCTAAATTCCCTGAATCCCAAAGAAAAAATATTACGCTTTATATTAATCTTTATATTAATATTCTGTAGCATTATTCTTATACGATGTGTGATGAATCAAATAAAATTATAAACATTTTGATGTGCATTGTGCTGACTTTGATTTAACTAAAGTAACACGGCCAGTACTGATGGATAAAAATATTTATCACAACCCAAAGTAAAATTGTCTGAATTTGTCTTGCTTTGCTTGTTCTGGTATAGTTCTATATCTTCTATTAAAATATTTCTTTTATTTATAACATCATTGCATTTATATATTTCATGGAGAGTGCTTTACATACATCAAACATGTTATGGTCTTTACAACATAATGATTTAATTTCTTTGAAATCTGACAGAAAAGGGCAAACTATAAATACACAGAAATATTTTTTTAATTGATATATCAGTTGAACTATCATTCTATGTCTCAAAGCAACACAATTATACACAATTATCCTTATACAAGTTATAGTGCTGATGAATCACTCTAACTAATAGCAAAAAAAAAATGTATTCTGTGTACACTAATATCAAGCAGAAAAAAGGCAGTTCCTTTTCTTAACATAATACACACATATGTAAATGTCCATCCTATACATGTAGCAGACACACAGAAGGTGATTTAAAACACAATTGCAAGTACTTTTATGTCCCCTGTTTAATCTTTAAAAATGAGAGTACCCTCTTACCCAAAGATATGATATTAAGGTAATTTTCCAACATCACTGGAATGAAGATCAGTTGATATTCACAAAAATCATTGTTGTATATTTACAAGAAAATCACTTTGTTTGGACACAATGTAAAATAAACGTTTCCTGATAATTCATACGGTGATACTCTGCTTCATTTTATCTTTCCAAAATCATGATTGGGACCAAAATATTCACGTACATGTACAAGAAGAAGACATACAAAGTGAAATCAAAAAGTGCCTGTACGGTTGTTCATATCAGGGATCATTATGGGTAGTTTTTCTAGTACACACATCGGTGCACGCATTGTTACACTGCTAAAAATCACTTCTGTACTAGAAAAACTACCCATACTGCTCCCTGATACATGTATGAACAACCGTAAAGGCAGGAATTAAATTACTGTACTACGGGGTGAACAGGAAACACTGGGTGAACAAGGACAAGACCTACACACTTTGTTGATATCTGGTTATATATCATAATTACTTTCACTGTTTGCTTATCTTTATCAAAGATTGAAAGCTCTACCCAAGAACAGGGATTATCGATAGATCCATCCCCTCAAAAGGATTAATTAAGTAAATTTATGTCCCTGTCACGGTCTTCCAAATGTAATCTTATCTTATCCTCATTTTACAGTACTATATAAATGTAGTGTAACTCAAGTGTATGGGTTACTTACATGTACATGTATATAGTTATGCATACTGGATTGATAGTGAATTTTAACAGCTAAATGGTATATTTGCAGCAAAAAAATATTCATTTTCTGGGTATATACAAACTGAAAGATATATTTCAGAGTTTTTGACAAAATCATACTCTACTTGTTATATCTCAGGTTAGATGTACAGTATGCCTTATGGTGAAATCAATTGTTCTAAAAGCTCCCACATTGTGGCTCTAAATAGCTGCAAACCATCTGAAATATTGGTGAGATGAATTATTTAGACTTTTCTACTACTCGATGAATGAATGAGTTAGAGAACATTTTTGTACTCTGACACGCAATCTCCCATGATCACATATTTGGTTCAGATGGTTTGAAATTCACATTCTAATTTCTGAGCTGATATATATTCCAGAATGTTGGCATGTCTAGATTATATGAAATATGACTGGGCTATACCTAATAAAGTTTATAATGTCAATTTCTACACAAGTGACAACTGTACAATAATGATCTTAAACATTCCCAAAGTAAGATGTTATATTTATAATGAACTGGAATGTTCAATATTTTATTCTCATGGCAATAATATTGTCATTCCTGACATATATTCATGAATAGTAGATACCATCTCAATTTTTAAAAGAAATTGCAGTAGTATCTTGAGGAGAGCTCAAGTTAAAAAATTATGTATTAGAAAAACCCTGCATAATTGGTTTACAGAGAAATAGTTTATTCTGGATTGAGGACCTCTTCATCCAAAAAGAAGAGAAAACAATAAACATCATACCCAAAGTGATGAAGGATAAATTTCTACAATGCTCAAATGCAGATGAGTTTTAAACATTTCTATAAAGAATAAGCATTCCTAACATTCTTGAAAATTGCATAAAAAGAAGGTGTATAAATTATATAGATCAAAAATCATAAAAAAACATCTCTAAAAAATACATCATTTCACTTTGGTGGACTGAGATGTGTAGTTACAAAATTCAAAATATCAAATCATAGAAAATCATATTAAAATTAGAGTCTAATAGCATTAATTGATGTGGAAAAAAATTCATACAGGTATTATATAAAATAATAAATCAATCAACAAATTAAATTTCTTTATGAAACAGGATCATTGCATATTTGCTTGTTGAACATAAAATTAGCACAAAAATAATTAGGTGTGGACTATCAGCAAAACAGTGAGCATAAAAAAGATCGGGGATCTGGTCGTTTAATCTTGGGTGAAAAGATTTCCAATTTTATCTCACAAACAAAACTTTTGCTGAACAAGGAAGTGAACATATTTAAACAAAGTTTCTACAGTGTACTGTGCAAATTTAATTCTGAACATCAACCCCCAGTCAAATCTTTGAAAGGTTTGATTGGACATGGCTCTAATGCATAGAATGTTAAATACATGTACAACAAGAGTGAAAATTCACTTTTGAGTTGGCAATTTCAATACTCTTAATTGTTCAAGACTAGCTATTTCAAGAAGGTTGTAAATCTACATTACTTTAGAAGCAGTGATTCACAGTTCATTGTGAACTACAACTGTAAAATATATATGGTTCAAAGTTTTTACCAACATCAAAATTACTCAGTGGCTTTATCAAGAAGCAATTAGCCACTGTAGCAACAGAAATTCTGCTTCACTAATTATCTTGATTTTTTCTTTCTTTTAATCCATATTAAAATAAATTTTGCTAAAATTCCATAGATCTATTCGACTATCAATGCACAAAAATGTGCACATTCTACCAGAAAACATCTGGGCATTACGATAAAAATCTAAAATTTAAAATAGATTTTCAAAAATTTTGAAATTACAGGCACCTTGTCTTCCATCTCTCCTGATCGTCGACCACGACGGCTGAGATCAGTGGCAGTGCTCATTGATGTCAACAACGATGGCCTTTTTCCAACCAAAGACAAAGTATCCAGCGCCTGCGCCTAGGACCACAGCGATACAGAGATAGCCATTGTACGTCATGAAGATTAACATAAGGAAGTAGCTTAGGGTTACTTGAACGATGTGAAGGAGGGTCTGAATCACATGTCCCCAGCTAAGTATTCGGGCTCTGTGAAAGAAGAAAAAAAATGTGGATACTTGAGTAAGTATTAGTAATTTAAAAAAGGGAACAAAACTTGTAACAGTATTGAATCTCATGAAGAATAACGTGACAAAATAGCATAGAGTCACTTTGAAAAAATGAAGCAGGTTTAGACATGCTCCAAGCTCAGTATCAGGAATCTAAAATAGGAAAATAAAAAAGGAGATGGCATTTGGGCAAATATTAGTAAAAGAGAAAGTGAATAGGTATTGGTGAAACAACGCCCATGACTAAACAAATTAAAAAAAATTAATAAAATCAAACTTGGCCATATTGCATCATTTCCGGGAAATAATGTTTCACCAGAATTTTTTCATTGCTAAATTCTATGGAGGAACAATTTTTTGCCAGAATTGTTATCTTTTGCCCGATTTTTTTTAAGGCAAAAATTTTGTATAAAACCTGGCTATGCTTCCTTGTAAATAAATCATCTCAAACTCGACTTACTCTCCTGCGCTGTGGGTTTCCGTCAAGAACGTCTCGCTGCCCTTTGAAATTTGCTGTGAGTGATATCGGACATTGACCACTGATCGGCGAAGGAGCAGCTCACGGCCGACCTTTAACCCCTCGTAGAACATAGCCATGAAGAACACTGCTATGCATGACCCTACAAGACCTATATATATTATAAGATATAGTGCTAAATTGTTAAAATATGAAATATGAAATTTTTTCATTCATTTTTTTGGAAGACCACTTAATGGGATCAAGCATGATATTGTATTTCATACAGTATTCAATTCATTCCATTTGAGTGGATAAACTTTTCTTAATTTTTCTATTCTTCTGTGTTTTTAAATTGCAATTTTTTTTTCTCCATTTCTCATATCAACTTTTGAATTTCTACGGTTAGGATTCTAGAATAATCCTTTTAACTTCCTTCAACTATTCCATTTTTAAATGGGGCACGGTTAAAGCAAAACACAGAATGTAAAGCTGCATACATAGGCATTTTTCACTGAGATTTTCTAATTTTCTCAAAACAAATACGACAGCCATACTTCAAATTTTGCGGTTACCAATAGGAACCTGACATATACACAAGTCACACAATGGCATAAATACCCATCATATGCTAAGCATAATTTTGATTTATTTTACATACTTGGCAAATCCTTATATGTGAGAAGGTAAGTGAAAGCCAAATAATTTCAGCATTAGCCAAATGTATTCCCTGCAAATATCTGCACAGGATAGTGTCAAATAAGATATACCCCAGGGTCCTACTTTCTGAAACTCACATTACACTACAATTACAGAATGAGAATTAACTCACTAATCATCAAGTATTTTTTTTTAAAATTTGTTTATTTTGTTTTTACTCAAGTCTCTAGTTATCTTGAACCATACAGGGACTCAAAATTAAAATTTAACTGGACATATATTATAGAGCTATTTAATATGTGGCTGAGCTTTCTCATCAAACCACTCACCTCCAACGCTGTCAACTGACCACTGCTCAAAGAGGATCGTCACAGTCTTTGAAAGATAGAACGTCATCTGCATCTGTGGAACTAAAACACATGGATATATTACAATGGTATCCATTAGACAGACAAGTAATTACATCCAGCGCAAAATTAGAAACAGCTTATGAAACATTATTTCATGAGGGTCCAATATGCAGAGATGTCAACATTGCGGGACATGCATCAGAAGAAAAATTAAAAAGTGACTAGCTAATCAGTTGAATCAAATACATTTTCAAGGGAGAAAGCTAGATAACAATTTTAAAAGAATTCTGTCCAGTCATTACTCTCCTAAGTGAAACCATGAATTTGCATACATAAAAATGCATCTCATTATTATTCCCAAAGTTTGGCAGCTTTGCATCAGTGATTTGTACATACAATTTTCATTGTTATAAAGACGAGGAAAAGTTCTTACCATGTGCGTCATTGGGTCTGACCCATGCCCGTGACCTTCTGTTGAGTGCATATGGTGGTCAGTTGGATGGACATGCTCGGTCATTCCTCCAGACATGGTGTGATGACCATGACCGCCGGTCATTGTTGGGTCAGTCGACTGAAGGATAAAAGGGAAGAGATATTTGTTTTTTAACATGATACATCCATACTAAAGCTGCAAGATATTGTATTTTCTGAACAAGATTATCATCAGTTACATGTATGAAATTACTGATAATATGGCAATGTATCATGTTCCCTTGAACGACCGTTAAATGGTGTTTGCTCACTTCCTGTTCGTCTTATTTGTTAATTCATTAATTCATTGCATTAATCATTTCCAAAATAAGCTAAAATCAACAATAATAAAAGCAAACAATATTTATTCAATATTGCTTAAAAGCCATACATTGAATAATGACTAAAACGTGATTTCAATATGATGTTTTGATATCATAGTATTGCAGAATGCAGCCCTACAGTGATCCATTATAAAATCAAGAAAGTAAACAAACATTCAGTAAAAATTGAATCAAACATGCTTGGCTATTGTTGTTTTGTGAGGAAGTTATCATTGGATGAAAATTATCTAATAATCCCAAGGTACAAATAAGGTACAAAATTGGCCACTGTCCACAGGTGATCTCTAAAGACAGGTTGTGTAATACAAAGTTTCATCACAATGGAATCAATTTAGCTGGCCGCTGTAAATAGGTGGTCATCATAGACAGGTGACAACTAATAAAGTTTGTCTGTAGCCATAATTAGGTACATCTTTGTCGTATTCATGTCGGCAATTTAATAATTGATGTACATGTATGTTCGACCCACAATATTAGATGTACATTGTTTTCTTGCTTTTTAAAGCTGATCTATATTCTCCACTCTCCATTTTGTTATTTCTTTTCTGCTCTGTATTCGCATAGGGACATGCTATATGGCTATGTGTTATGCGCTATATATAAGAACTGAATATTATTATTATTATTATTATTATTCATTTTTGGGGAACATCCTGAAATAACTTTTCATTGTTCATATCTGATTTGAAAATGGATTACAGCTCAAGTTGTTTATTTATATTGAAGTACGTAAAGCATGACAAATGTGAGGTTCAAATTCATAGAATTGCCCATTTGCGAATTGGGCAATTCAAGTACAGATAAACGTATGATCCATGTTCTATCCATGGTGTAAAATTGCCAAAGCATGTTGTTTTGATGGCCTTCTATTTAGCCACAAAAAGCCATTATCATGGTAATAGTTAGTCGCTGTGTCCGTTTCTCTCTGACTCCTTTCCTTTACTTTGTTTTATCTAGCTTTTCCGCTTCCTCTCTTTGACAACACCCATACTTACTTTGTATTCACATACCAATTATATAGTTTGTCAAGGTATTTCAGAGTTTGCATGCGCAATCATGTGTGAATATTTCCCATGTCTGCAGAGTAGACATCGGTATAATAATAGACTTTTCTGCGTAAATATTCAAATGTGAATATGTGTCATAAAATCAAAGCAACCAACAAAAATGATGTTGACTGCATTCTAATTTTGTGCTTTGTGTCAACCATTCATTTTTTTAATATTAAAGTTGGGCGATCATTCGTTTTGAAAGAGTTTGTACTTTGAGACAGAAAAATTCCTCCCTGCCATGAGGCAAAATAATTTCAACCATTTTACAAGACTTTTCCATGGTGATTTGGTAATACCATGACAAAAACAGGCCGAGGTTTCTCTGACTAGCCTACATGTACATGAATAAGGAGTATCTAAGGTCTGAATGGAGAAGACAAGTTGTGAATGAGCATGTTTGCTTTTTCACTATTTAAAAGCCCAAATAGAGTTTTGGTAAAGGTTAAGAAATATGAATTTTATGATACTATATTTCATTTTATTTAGAATTGAAGAAAAACATTATGGACAAAAATATTCAATTTTACCAAAACTTTAATTGGGCTTTAATGTCGCCTCCCCAAAATTCTTCAATAATACTTCACAGATATACATATTTTCTAGTTTTATGAAAGTGTCTAGAATTGCAGACAACATCTGCTTGCAATATGTACAGCATGTCTACAGCACGCTGAATTCAAAGCGGGCAACAACAATGGAAAAGAGAAAAAAGTGTGTTCACTCCTAACCTGTTAAAATACTTTCTCACGGGGTGAGAGATCAACAAGTTAGTTCCCATCTGTACAGTGAACTATAGTCGACATGTGTTTGGCACTACAGCTATGAAGAATTGGCATTAGAATGTGTAGCGTGTGAAATCTAGTTGCCAGAATTGATGGGCAATTCATACATGTACATGAATTGTACAATGTGTATATTGCAGGGAATAATTTTACTTTTCACATTTGATTAGCAGTTTCAGACATTCAGGACATATTTTTAATACTTTACTGTACAGTTCTATGTGAAAAAAGTTGCTACATAAAACATACTTTGTATAGCAATCCTGTTAAAATGCATATCCAAGTGCACTATGATACCAGGAAAATTGTTCCCTGTATTGGCCAAGCTGAACATGTACATGTAGGCAAATTAACACTGATAAAGCTTTTATACGATGAACATCCGGGTACACACCAGGCCCTTTTTCTAGCCAGACCAGACAATAGACCATGACAATAAAAATTGACAGGAAAACAGTCCATATGGCATATCATGCTAGCTTCCACCCCCCCCCCCCCCCCAAAGTGTTCCCTGGCTACACCTGTAAACACCAGTTCAACTCCAGACAAGTGTGAATGGGTATGAATGTCACACATACAATATTTAGAGAGAATATATCGGGCAAACATGTACTGTATGTAAAAGGAGCATTGCAAATTTAAATTGGCAAGAGGATGGCATGTGCTGAGACATTTTTTGTCACGCACTCTCAAATATTGATCACCATAATCTGACTATGTGAAAAATCTATTTGTGTTATGTAAAGCGCACAGTGTATTTTTATTTTGATATGGGGCTATGTGTATTTTTTCTGTACTTTTTCAAATAACTTGATATTGAAATAAAGCGACATGATAGAGCTGTTATATGAGTGCTGCAAATTATTGTAGGATGCTACGTGCACTTTGTGAAAACCTTGTGCAGGTTTTGGCCAATTTTTAAAGCAAATGCTCACCCCAATTTATACTATGAAGAATATTTTGAGGCTATTTGAGCAAATCTCAAAATAGCAAAAATTGGAGACAAAATCTCCCTTCGCAAAGGTGTACATGTATTTCCCATGCTTTAACCACAACAGAAATCAATTCACAGACAAATGATCTTTGATTGTTATTTCTCACGCAGCAGCTGAAACATTAAGTCTTTGATATTCTGCAAAATTACTTTCTTTCTACTGCAACGATTATCAATGGAGGAACTACATGTACAAGCAGACTAAAAAACTTCTTTTTCACGTATCTAGGTTTTAGAGAATGTGTGACATTGTTCGCTCTTTATTATTTATTACAGAATAGAAAATATTAAATAATTGTTCAACCTGCTGTATTTTTGCAGGGGATACAATGAATAGACTTTGCAAAATGTTATCAGAACCTGAATCTCGAACAGTGCAGCTAAAATGATCTGATGGCTACAAATGGGAAATTCCACAGGTTTGTCATGTCTGTGCACATGCCTCAATGCGGACATTCTTTGAAATCTAATATTTATAGTGTATGTCACAGATAATACATGTATCTCTTTCATACAGTATGTATAATAACTTGTACATTGAATCTCCCTTAACAGTTCTCAAAACTTTGTCTTTTTTTCGTAATGATCTGCAATGTGCCTAGTTTTCTCCAAATACAAATGTATTAAACGAACCTTAATTTCGACGTGTGTAGATAATAAAAGGAAAACAGGAAGGGATTCAAGGAAACCATGTATATGTACTATGGAGCGATCCATTCCATATGTTTAGGACAGAGACTAAAAGCTCATGTTTAGACGACATAATGTTGTTGAATATGTCTAGTTTCTGTTTGACTCATCTTATCTTCTGGTTGTCAGAGGGATCAAGTGCTGTAGGGACGGTCCAACATATTGATATTAAGACAGCCTAAAATATGAAGAAGTGAAGGCCTTTATACATGTGATCTGAGAGTTTGGTCAGTCGGTTGAAAAGAACTCTGAAAGCAACAAGAGTGACAACAGGTAGGTTTACTGAGAGATGCAAATTCTCTGAATCATACCATATGTCAAAAAAAATGACAACGGGGCTTTCAGGATTAATAACTTTTGAAAATGGATATGAAAATAGATGTGGTTTTGCATGTCGAATATATACTATTCATCTATATTTGGTGAAAATTTCATGAGATTTGCTTGAGTGGTTACAAAGAAATGAAGCTTTTTGTATCGGATGTCATAATTCCGTTCTGCACAAGTTTGTGAGGATAGAGACGTGCACAATGGTTATTTAAACTTCCCACGACTCATTGCTCAAAAGGAATGTTACTGCTTTGGGGTTTAAAAGATAAAAGATTTAAACAAACTTGTGCAGAACGGAATTATGACATCCGCTACAAAAAGCTTCATTTCTTTGTAACCACTGAAGCAAATCTCCTGAAATTTTCACCAGATATCGGTGAATAGTAATATGTTCGACACATAAAGGCCAAACCGCATTCATTTTCATATTCATTTTCAAAAGTTATTAATCCTGAAAGCCCCGTTGTCATTTTTTGGGGGACATATGGTACACAAATGGTATTCCGGACAACCCAAAGATTGCCCAACACTTGCTGTACACAGAATCAAGTCATGCAAACTGGATTTTGATTATTACCGACTCATTTAAGGAATACCACTTGCCTACTTTTGTAGGCAAGAAGCATGCATAAATTCAAATACACATGTATTAGTCAACCAGTCTAAACCATGATTGAGTTGAATTTGGGTGTCACATCTACAATATAAATCGATAAGGGCAGTTTTCACTGCTGGTACTTTTCATATAAAACTTGAACTGGAAACTTTTTCCCTAGATATCTTCCCGTCATATAAAGCAAATGCTAACTTTGCACATTTCTGGAGCTTGAGAAATCCCATCGATGAAAATTAGGACAACAAAATATTTGTTAATTTTTCCTTTTCTTATCAAATGACCTCTAATCCAATACATATACATGTATATCCCATCATTTTCATGATTATTCAAAAGAATCAAGATGCTAAATTTCATCTTAGACTTATGTACGATTTTTTTTTATAATTAACTGCACTTGTTACAGGCCATAAATCATTACAAGTAAAATCATGTTCATCCAGTTGTAACATTACTTTTACAGTGGTCTTGTATCATGCATGGTTGAGGTTGCATGACCATGAAAATTAGAAGAAAAAAAAGCTTTGGGTGACAAGTCGTAAACTACAAATTTTAATTAAAAGGTTTATCTTTTTATTAGAGTGTCACAATCAATGCAATCTGTAATTTGTAAACATCATTTCTGCCTATAACACATTATACGGGGATAAGAAAATATATGAAGTATTGCCAATTGGCTAGCATTGAGGAAAAGGGAGTAAAATCTCTTTGAAGGCTGAGCCAAAGTTCTCTAAGCAAAACTCAGCAGCAGATACACAAAAAGTATATGCCAACAAATAATACAAATAATGGTCGAAGAGCTAATACATGTAGGACAAAAAATGGTTTGGATGCCTTAAATACACCGACCCTCAGCTCTAAAAACGACCTGACCTAAACTATTTTTCTTTTCACCAAAATTGAAAAATCTTAGTAAAATTATAAATTATGCACAGACCTGACCTAAACTTTTTTTTTTCTTGTCACCAACATTGAAAAATCCAAGTATATAAGTATAATGACCTGAAAAGTTATTTTCAGATGTTCTTTGGTTGTTCATTTGTTCCTCTACCAATCCAAATCAAAGATTTCTTTAACAAAATAAAAGCTTGAACAACAAAATCAGAGGCTTCATTCTTTTCAAGGTCAATGTCCTTTATAATTTGTGTGATTCCGTATTTTTCCTATATCTTATTTTCAATGTTATCATGTAATGTTTACCACTTAAAACTTTGACCTCTGAATGTCAATCATTCTTAAAGTACATGTAATAATGATTTGAAGCATGGGTCGATGGATTGACTTGCAAGCTGTGATCATCTTTTGAGGAGATGCAAATACATGTACAGGTACAACATGGTACAACTTTTAAGACGAGACACACTTCATCTGGCACGTGCTGATACATGCTGACACATCAAAGTCTGCCTAATGTAGACTAGTTAGTTATCTTGAAGTTACATCATTGAATTATATTATGAGCACATGTGATGACCTGGTAATAGTGTAATGTTTACACATTGGATTCTCATAATATTCAAAGACAGAAGCACATTCTATTTGCACTGATCCATGTGAATGTATTAACCCTGATATCATTTGTTCCTCTCAAGCAAATATATACAGTGTACTCAATGGTTAGGTCTACAAGAAGTAGTTAGTTGGCTTATTTCACAGACTCTGCTTAAAGGTTAACTGACGGAGCTAAAAAAAAATAAAATTATAATTTGCATAATTGAAGAAAGTTGATCAGTTGTCTCACGATGTGCAAACGTAGAACGTGATTACATTTTGATTGAATAAAAATCATTAATAAGTTATGGCTAATTTTCATTGTCGAATCAAACTTGGTGAGAACGTGCAGTGTACAAAACCAAGGAGAACTAAACATATTCACAAGAGCTACACGTACAGATCAATGTCCAAGGCAACAAATAATCTTACAAAACTATGTCAATGATTACTACATGTAACAATACTGGGTCTCCTTCCCAAAGTCAATCCTAGTGCAAGTTAACTCAACATGTGAGCTTACAAAATTTGTTAGCAAATTCACTTAATTTCAGGCACTTACTGGGTTGACATTTTTACTTTTTGAAATCATATCTTTGTACTTGTCTATTGGCATTAAATAATGGGTGAAAATTATAGCAAATCAACAGTCACACAATTAATGCACCTATATTATCACAAATTCCAGCTTACCTACTATACATGCAGAGTAAAATCTAGTTTAAAGGTATAGATTCGTAATGGTCGGGATGCAGAAAGTGATGTGAAACGAGCTCATGTATTCACAAGTTGTTTAACATACCTAAATATCCCAGTGTACAAAAGAAGGAGAAGATTTTCGCACGTTCTGGCGCATTTTACTTCGAACATGCCAATCACCCGTAATTCCTAAACGGTGCGCTAAATGATTCACAAAGTCTGAAGCGCAATCTCTCCCAAACTGATCTTTTATTCCGTTTCTGAAGCTCTTTGGGATACAATGAACAACAAACTGTTACTTTTGAATGATTCCCAACTTCAGATCTCCAAGTTCAATACAAAAGCAAACAATAGAATTTGATCATTGGGTTCAAAAGTTCTCTAAACACACATCTAGACAATAGATCTATTCCTTATCTCCGAATTAATGATCCGTAGAGCATGCTTCCTCTTAATGAACTGAGCTATACATGTACATTTATGTCATTTTCATCAACTTTATCCTACATAAATTTTAAAATAACCAATGAACAATTAATTGATGCAAGAAATTGTTGAAGACCTAGAAGACCTAAGCACTACATGTACATGTCAGCCCCTCACTTTACAAGCGCTTGTAGACACAAATACAGATACTGTACAGTGAGAATACAACAAGTAACTAGCTACAACTGATCACTATCAAAACATTTTTGAAAACAGAATTTTTTTTTCAGAGACAAATGAAACATGCAGGAATGTCACATTTGCAAACTTTGTTTTGTTTTGTATTGTGCATTGCCAAAGACTGCACCCAAAAAGAAAGAAAACAGACCTGGATCAAAGATATTCAATTGATATCAATGCCAAAAATATTTTCAAATAGTGTCAAATATCATCATGGATCTTCACAGATGTAGGTCCATGACATCAGTCATAGATATTTCCTAGTGTACATGTAAATCCTCTGTAATTCAGCCTACAATGTAATGTGAAGTCAAGTGTGTTTGAGCTATCATAAGATCGATGAAATTATGTAGTTTTCTCTCCAGAATGTGCATGATGTCAAAATAAAAATATAACAGCTGAACTGATCTACATTTAAATTACTCTCAGAAATTTGCATAACTTTTCTGCAAAACCAACACTTATTTGAAAGAGTTTTGGCTGTAAGATGCTGTAGCCTACATTACTTCTGTTTGACTCAGTTTCCAAATTTGCAAAATAGTTTAAACATACAGTGTACATACAGCTGTACATGTCTCTAGACTTACTTTGAAATCAATCAAATTCTGTAGCTTATATTACTACTCCTGTTTGACTCAGTTTCCAAATTTACGAAATAGTTTAAACATACAGTGTACATATAGCTGTACAGTACATGTCTCTAGACTTATTTTGAAATCAATGGGAAATAACTTCTAATCTGAACTTTAATCCTATTCTTGTTTATCAAAATATAAGTGGTGTGAACTCTAAACATTATCATGTTGAAAATAAGACCTTTCTCTAGTGTTTTATATGATTTTCATTTTTTTTATTCTACAGTCCAAGTTGAGATTACCCCCCAAAATGAGAAATTTTGGAAACAAAAAGGGATATTCATACAATGCATGCACATATACTATGCACACGAACATAAAAGGCAGTATGACCTACATGTACACACCTCTTTATAGAATGTAATTATATCCTTGAATATCAAGGAATTTCATACCTGGAATTTTCATGCCATATACATGTATCTACAACCTCCTCCTTTACCCGATCTCAGATAGCTCTTATTACTTCTGACCTTTGACATTGCACCATTCATCCTCCCTGGTTAAGCTAAATTAGAGTTGATGTCAAGGTCATGTGTTAACCTCAACATTTCCCAGTGATTCGAATAAGAGTTGGAGCATGGAGATCCCCACGGTTGGAACCAGTACTCAGTAAGAGTGTTTCAAATATGGCTAATTAACAGGTACTACCTTGCACCCATGTATAGAATTTTACATGTGTAAGACTGGTATTCTATATTGGAGATCTACATGCATATGACTGTACAGTTAAAGGCTGGGTCTGAATTAGACACATCTTGCTTTTATTAAAGCAAAACAAAAAAAATCAGACAAACAGATTACAAAAAGTTTGAAGTACTGTACATCAGACAAATAACAAATGTATGAATATTTTAATATGTTCAGACAAGTGATTTTCATAGAAATCAGAAATAATTGATCACATGTTAAAAACGTAAGTTTACATACATGTATCAAACTCCTGTACATCATGACGTCCTTCCGTTACCGGCATCATTAATATGTATACAATGTATCTTAATACTGATACAAAGATTCAACCAAAAAAATCAGAGTATATTGAAGAACTTTGTTCTAGCCTTCCTTTTGCATAGTTTGAAGTGTTATTCCATCACTGGTTTTCTGCCAGTTCTTGCTTGAACTTTAACATTTTTGTCTGAATATGCACCTGTTACCGTCGAATTACCCATTGTTGGGTCTCACGTTAAATAGACTTACCCCATCTTACGTTATATGTATCTTTGCTAACCAAACTCAGTCAAATTTGGCAGATATGCAATGATATTCAATCAGCACTAGAATGAAGTTTTGGTGTAAAGAACTTTCAGAAATAAAAGGAAAAAAAATACATTGCATGTGCCTTTACGATTACCGTAGTTCATATCAGGGAGCGTTATGGGTATTTTTCTTGTATGGAAGTGATCTCGCGCATTGTAAATAATACACACACTGGTGTTACTAAAAAACTACCCATAAAGCTCCCTCATATGAACGACCCTAAAAGGCACATACTAGTTTAACGGTTGTTAGTTGGAATTGATTCCTGAAATTATTTTCATCAAGATCCAAGTCTTGTCCTCCCACATGTGCCGAGTTAGCAACATAAAATCTGCACTTTTGCATCCAGCCTGCACTGCCGCTGTTGTCGAAGCTGGCCTTAGGATAAGGCTCTGAGACGTTTTAAGTAAGAACAAGACATCTCCACACTCTCGGTGCACACGCTCAAACGCTGGCACACAGCTGTATATTAAAATGTATTATGATGGGAGGTCTAACATCTGCACACCTAAACTTTCAGCTTGAAAAAAGCATGAAGTCAATGAATATCCAATTCAATATTAATCTGATATCGCTCCTTAGGATTATGTGTGAGAAATATCGGGGCCATTCTAGATGACATAGACACCCCTCTCATTTTTGCCGTTCAAAATATTTGGCACCCTTCTCTGCATCCCATTCACTTTACACGCAGTTGGAAAATTTCAGGAAAAAGTCTTGATTTCACCGAGCGCGTGAGTTACCGGTATGGTCCGCTCATCATTTTATAAAGGTCCACGTAATATAAAGGCATGCATCCAAAATGCGCGTTTCATCTATGGTTAGCACGCGCTAGATGAACTCTGTGACTTGTGTATGCTTGGGACTAAGGAAGCATTTGCGAACATAATTTTTTGCTACGCAGTCAAGAATTTGGGACTAAATCGTACATTTTTGTAACCAATTTCATATTAATCTTAAGAATTTATATGACATTATGAAGTAAAAGATACAGCAATGAAAGTTGATGATTATCCCTTATTTGATCGGCAAAGAGTAGTGCGTGCCTTTAAATGTGTTCCAAAAACTACTGCAGTGGAAGACATCGGAAACTGTTCCCTGGCTGCCGGCCGCCCGTAGATGATTTTTGTGCCTTTTTCTGCTCAATTTTTAATAATCCTCAGAATATTCTCCTTCGAGTGACACCAGATTCTGTGATTAAATGATAGTTTTTACTGTCTTACATTCGCTCAGAAATAAGGTGCGGGCCTTCATAGACTTCCATCATACATTGCGTGCGGTATGTCAATGAGGCGCAGATGAGCAACCCGCCACGCGACGCGACGCAGAGGAGGATGCCCTTACTACTATAGCCAAGCCTTACCAAGACTTAGCAACAAATCTTTTACGCCCCATGGAAGGCCCTGTAAATCCAGGATAGCCTAAAGCTAGGCAAACCAGGAGAATAGCAACCAGATGCGCGCGATATATTAAATTTGTGTACAATCCTATGGAAGCGTGCAGTAGTGCGTCAGCGATGGTTTTTGCTCCAGATTCGACTAACAAACATTTGTTGGTATAAAGTTGGCACAAGTTTACACTTTTTAACACCAAAATCGATTACATTTTCAAAAGATTTCTTGAAATATTGCAGGAGGGGAAAGAAAATAACATTTAAAACCATTGTTCTGTTTTTTAAAATGTATGGTATGTCACTCTAAGGGGTTCCTCCTCTGCGCCAGGTCCCTCATCTGCGCCTCATTGACATACGCCATGTAACTCTCGCATGCTCGGTGAAATCAAGACTTTTTACTGAAAATCTCCCACCGCGTGTAAAGTGAATGGGACGCAGAGAAGGGACCCAAATATTTTGAACGGCAAAAATGAGAGGGGTGTATATTTCATCTAAAATGACATTGTTCCTGGTCAGATTTTGTCGAGATATTTCTCACACATAATCTTCAGGATATTTGTGAAAATATACGATTAAAATTGAATTGGATATTCATTGACTTCAAGCTTTTTTCAAGCTGAAAATTTAGGTGCGCAGACATGGGACCTCCCATCATATTAAAAGTCGCTTTTGCCTTTTTGGACTTGTTTTGTGGATGGTTATGTGTCTATTTTGGACTTCTGTAGCCGATGTTTGCAATTTTTACATGGCGTGCGCACGTAATCTGGTCGCTATTCTCCGGGTCTGCCTAAAGCTAAGCTGAAGACTCATTAGTTTGTGCATGATGATGAAAAGAATGCTGGAAGTGAAAAAAATAATTCCATTACCCTGTTCCTGATCATGCACACAATTAACTATACATCTGGGACCACGTCCAAATCACTCCAAGCTGGTCGAAAAATAACACACGCCGATATCTCAATGAAAATACAGACACATATGTGCGAATTTCAAATCTATACCACGATCTTACCATGCTCATATTCATGTTAGGATCCATGATGTGTTCTTATGTTGATAAAGCAGCTGTTCTCATGGAAGTCAGCACCATAAATGAGAAAATAACCGCAAATGAAATCGGGCAAAGTTCCAGTCGGCGAGCTCCCGATATCCGATGACGTCACTACAAATCAGTTCTAGTCTCGATCGCAGTCATGAAGATGTTGGGCATCCAAATTGATAGTTGGTATTTGAAATTATAAAGCAACTTCCATTGTTGAGTGAAGTTTTGAACTTTTGTCGTTTATGCTGTAACAATATACCATGAATAGGGAAAGTGCCGAGCAATTATATTTTCTCGTTATTTATTTATATTGAATCATTCCACAAAATTTAGGATATTTTGAGGACTAAAAAAAGAGGGGGGAGGGGCCTGTGATGTATGCATGTAGGAGGAAATAATTCCTTTATTTTCCTTCTCCTGTGGTCAAAATGAAAAGAAGCTATTAAATCACGTCATCTCATTCATTCAACTCGGTTACGTGGTTCAAATTCAATGTATATAGGCCTATAAGGAAACGGGGTCAAGGGGGGGGGGGGG